>JAWZYT010003587.1:22500-180986 GCA_034508575.1 Petrolisthes manimaculis | reverse complement strand
TGCATGGTGAAGATAATTATTGCAGTAGAGAGGATGGTAGAATACCGATGGGTGGTAGGGAGATTATGTGGAAGACTAATGTGGAATGGTATAAGGAAAGGAAGAGCCTGAAGCAGAACAAAAACAGAATTCATCAGTGACACGATGAAAGTGAGGTAACACAACCCACCGAGTAAGATGACCTACTGTACACTTCACTACACTTCACCTGTTGGTCAACGAGAAAGCAGAAAAAATAATACAGTGAAACCAGTCCAAACTGCAAAAGCCCGCCGGTTCGAACCCTTGTCAGTTTTTTCTCCTCTCCTTTTGCCCCCTCGTCCCTGGTGGTATTTTTTCTAGTTATTTTTCGACCTCGGGCGCGTTCGGTTTTCAGAGTTCTAAAGGGGTGATGCGTTAGGCAGAGTGAGTGGGGAATTTCGGATGTTTTCTCTTTTGCTTTTAACATTATTTTTGTGAATAATAAAAAAAAAACCATTGTTTAACTTCAAATGTCTGTTAGTTTTTAATGCGTCTGTCATAAACCACTCACTTATAGCTGTAAAAATATAAAGGTATATAAATTTATAAGTTGTGTTTAGACATTGTAATGATATATGCAGTAGTCTGAGCGATGGAAATAAAGCTGGATACATAGATACAACACGTTCAATCTCCTCCCCTCCAAGATACAACTCGCAACATGCTTCTGAGACGAGTTTTACAGAGGGGGCGAAATACCTCTTTGGCTGTATACGAGTGAGATCTTGGAAGGAGAGGGAGTTGGAAGGAGAGGCAGGCGGCAAGAGACGGCATTGTAGACTAGTTATGGTTCCAGGAACATCACTCCTGTTTTACGGCTGTTCTCCTTCCTTTCTTCCCTCACTCTTTCCTCCCTCCCTCTGCAGAGATTGTACAGCTGCTTCCACTCCCGCATTATACACCTATAGAGTTGCCTATCTTCCCTTCCCAGAACCTTAAGGGAACCGTATACTATTGGTACATAAGATCACCTTGAATCCTCCAAAGTATGCCAGGAAACAGGACAGATTGACATAAATAAGTGTGGCCTGTTGCTTGGAATAGTTTGGAGGAATCAGTTGCTCCTAGTTTACCATCACTGTACATACAAAACAAATTGGTTGACGTCACACACATTTTTTCTCTGTGACTACGACCAGTACTCTGGAATCCCATTACTGGCAACCAAAGATAAAGTACAATGTCAATAAAATCCCATAAAAAAAAACAGCTTAAATACTTAGACACTCTGATTACATATTGCTTGGACTAATACCAGACGATTTTTGCAATACTGAAAGTGAGATTGTGCAAAAATATATAGATTATTATGTCGAGAGTGAGTTTTGACCTTATGATATAGAGACAATGAATGGCACAGATTTCTCTTACAGTGATATTATTTTGAATATAGAGGTCGATCATTTGCGAATCGAAACAATTGATGGGGAAATAAAACTATAAAAACTCGGTGTACAACAGTAACATTCTTTCATAAGATAATTTTTCATAAACTACGTGTGTCATTAATGGTCCTGTCATACGGTATTTAATTTATGAAGGAAACTATTATTTGTTAGTTAAGAATTGCAATCGTATTTATTTTACTCTCTACCATTGGAGTACTTGTAAATGAATAAGCCATGCATGGTTGGTGTGTTTGTGAAGGGAGGAGCCAGTTATATTGATGAGGGAAAAGACGAGGTGCCATGAATGAAGGAAAAGACGAGGTGCCATGAATGAGGGGAAAAGACGAGGTGCCATGAGTGAGGGAAAAGACGAGGTGCCATGAGTGAGGGAAAAGACGAGGTGCCATGAGTGAGGGAAAAGACGAGGTGACATGGGGTGAGGGAAAGGAGTAGGTGCCATGGGTGAGGGAAAAGAGGAGGTGCCATGGGTGAGGGAAAAAACGAGGTGCCATGGGTGAGGGAAAAGAGGAGGTGCCATGAGTGAGGAGAACAGGAGGTTGCCCATGGGTGAGGGAAAGGAGTAGGTGCCATGGGTGAGGGAAAAGAGGAGTGCCATGGGTGAGGGAAAAGAGGAGTGCCATGGGTGAGGGGAAAAGGAGGTCCAGGTTAATGAGGATCATCTTATCAACCTAGAACTCTCACTTAGCTCCATCTAGTGTGAAGATCAGTAGGAGGATCCATCTGTGATTAATCTGTGACGCAACCGCATTATTATATCAATTTATCTCTGATTTGTCTTCTCATAACCCGCCACGCGCCCATCTGCCAATCCCCCAATCCGCCTCCATCCTTCATAATCAGCCTCCCACCCTTCTTCTCCCCCCAACCCTCCCTTCTCTCACAACCCCCTAAACCACACCCTAACAATACCCCCCAACTACCCTCACCTTCCCCTTTCCCATTCCTCCTCTTCCCCATTCAGCCTCCTCCACCTTGATCCCAACATTAGTTCCAATATTAACAACATACCCACGACAACACACACTAAACACCCTATCATCAAATACTCGTGAATGATGAGCAACTCTCACTAGTACATAAAGAAAGAAAAGGTTCATGACGAATATTTCAATTACTCCTTGGAACTTTGCTTTATGGTAATTAGTGACGTCATATAAGGCAGCAGTTGAGTTTGAAAAACCTAATGGTGGTAGTACGTAGTAGTAGTAGAGTAGTAGCTAGTAGTAGTAGTAGTAGAACTATGTACTTTAATAGTAGTACCGTCCGTATTCGTATCACATGACCAGGTCGTAACTAATTCACTTCTAACCAATTCATTTAACAGTCCTTTAATCAGATTCAACCATCACCTTCACTGTTTTATTCTTCATTTGTTAGTATATCATTTGTATTATTGTAATAATTATTCGTGTTGTCGTTGGTGTTACCTTTTTCGACACCTAAACGACACATGACGTCAGCTATATGAAGTAGTTATGTGTACTTGTTATCTACGTCTTCCACGGCATCGTGATATATGCAAGGACATGGATGGCAGTGCATTGATTGGTTAGGAAGGCGGTGGGTGCTTGGGCCCGTACAGACTTGAAGCTTCAGAATTCTCTCGACGCGCGCCCACCAAGGTAGCGTTTCGTCGATACCGTGTCCACAGTCTTGCCTGATTTCGCACCTCTCTTGGCTAGCTGCCCCTCTCTCTTTGCCTCTCACCTTTCTTCTCAATCCCAACTCCTCACTTCTCTTGGCTAGCTGCCCTTCTCCCCGTGTATCTCACCTTTCTTATCAAGCCCAACTCTGTCTTCCCTCTTCACTCCTCTTGGCTAGCTGCCCCTCTCTCCTTACCTCACACTTTTCTTCAACTCTGTTTTCCCTCCTCACCTTTCTTGTCTAGTTGCCCCACTCCTTGACTCTCAACTTTTCCTAGCTGCCCAACTCGTCTTCCCTCTATTAGTTCACCTCATCTTTACTCTCTCTGTCCCTCCCAGCTCTCCTCTCAAGTCTAGCTTCCCCCTCGTCCTTCTCTCTGTTCACCTCCAATGTTCTCTCCTCCCCCTTTTATATTTGGTGTTATAGTATCCTCTTTTCTTCCCATCGTTTGTCCACCTGTTCATCACCACTCTATCTTAATATACTTCTTGGTTTTTAATCTCTTACGAATTGAGGGTTTAGATATCCATGAAATTATAGAAATGCATTTTATTGAGTTAGGCTCAATAGACCCTGTAAGGTAACTGAATGGGTTCGGTATGAGGGGCCCATGTTTGTTATTTTGCCCCATCCTCCAACTTTCCCTTGGGTTTTCTTCGTCTTCTCTCCTCACCATCCACTTTCCAACCTTTACCAGCTTGTGTCATTCCTTTTCCCCTTTCTCTTTCCCACACTTCGCCCTTTCTTCTTTCCAAGCCTCCTTCTCCCTTTTCCCCACAACTGCATTGACCTTCCCAGTCCTATTCGCGTCTCAATACCCTTTTATTCCTTCGGTTCTGACCATTCTCACCTCTCCCCACTTTCTCAACCTTTCACCTACACACTCGTATGATTGTCTCTCCTCATCCCTCATCCCTCATCCTCCACAACCACACTGTCTCCCCTTCTTTGCGTGCCCCTGGTGTGTTGGGTAAGGCTGCTTGCATGTTGTGTTAGGTAAGGCTAGAGTGTTTGATGTTGGCCTTTCGTACCTCTCCCCGAGTTGCCTTACTCTGACGACGAGCTTTCATAATACTGGTGTGGGAGGAATGAAGGCAGGCGACTGGTATTGCTCGGGAATAAAAGGTAAACAAGCGTACCAATAATGTGGATTTAATGAATATTAAATTAAAGAGAGAGAGAGAGAGAGAGAGAGAGAGAGAGAGAGAGAGAGAGAGAGTAGCCTTAGGTATGGTATGAGTAGTAAGGTAATATTGGGTACGAAGAAATTTAATGTGAAAGAGGGTCCAGTCAAGACAGTAGTTTCTGGAGTCGGCCTGTATGGTATTTCAGTATTTGATTATAGCCAGTAATATTTTTTACTTTCAATTTGAATGCAATAGAGTTAATGAAAAATAATGTACAGTGGGACTCCTCGTTAAATTACATTTGATTTTACGTATATCTCTGAAAAAGTCAAGAAACTTTTACCCACAACTGTACATACTGACTTCCGCAGTAGTGAGAGTTGATTCGACCAGGTTTCCTAAATATATTAATTTAGAAAATCATGAGGCAGGGGGCCAGGCAAGGCAGAGAAGGGGTGTGGATGGGTTACGGAAAACTATATGTGGTAAAAAGCGGGGCGGGTCGGGGCGGGGCGAGGCGGGGCGGTCTGGCGGGTCGATGGTAGCCTGGCGTGCTCCCGTTTACTCTGTTATTTCATTGTCATCAGAATGTAAAAGGCGGCGGTGGAGCCCGGCCGTGGCGCGCTCCGGGGAATCGATGTGTGTGTGGGGCTGGCATCAGAGGCTGGCTGGATGGATGGATGGTGAAGGTGGAGTTGAGTGGTTGGTTGGTTGCAGATAGTGTGTGTGTGTGTGTGTATGTGTTGCTGCAGGTGGAATGAATGTGTGGTTGCAGGTGGTGTGTGTGTGGTTGCAGATAGAATGAGTGTGACTGCAAATGGAGTAAATGGATGGTTGAAGAGGGTTGTCTGAAAGATGTAGTGGAAGAATAGAATAGAAATGAATGGGTGAAAAGATGGAATAGAGGGTTGATGTAGAGTCAAAGTTTTATATTGTCATTAATTAAAAGGACATGTGAAGCAAGCACCTCACACGAGCAGTACAGTATACCCCCTACAGCCCCTGCACCCCCACCCATTAAATTCTTACATCACTACCCTCCACTCGCTTCATTTCTCGTACCCTGCCTGTCCCCCACCCCTGTGCATTCCTGCCCTGCTTTCACACCCAGCCATGCCCCTGCCACGCCTTCACACCATGTATGTACAGTTGGCCACATAAATTCTTACAGAGGCTATATGGTAAGAGAGGCCATTATTCTGAAAATACTGTAATGAATGATTTACCAACTGACTGTGATTAGCCAAACAACAAAACTAATGATAATGTTGTATTGCAATTACATAGTGTTACATTTTCTGTTTATTGTAAACCCTCGAAAATAACAGTGTATGTACGAGTTATTGTGACCAAAATAGTACGTACACTCCTTCCCTCATAATATTATACCCTGTTTTGTCCTGTCTTGCCCTCACAATACCTGTTCTGTCCTATAATTATGGTTAACCTATTAGTGTCTTGATTACACCTCCCATAGACTTCCCTGTTTTACCACCAAGAAGTCATGCATACCTCTCTCTCTCTCTCTCTCTCTCTCTCTCTCTCTCTCTCTCTCTCTCTCTCTCTCTCTCTCTCTCTCTCTCTCTCCTGCCTTGCCCTGCCTCCATTCCACACTCCGAGTACTTCCCTGCCCTGCTCTTCACACTTTCCCTCCCTCCCTCCCTCCCTCTTACCTACCTGCATACCCACTTCCCACAATTATTGTCCCTCACCACTTACCCCCACCCCCTTTCCTTTATTATCCCCCTTGCCCCTCCCTCCCTCCACCCACATACATTTTTGCATATGTTTACGTTCGTGCGTGCGTGTGTGTGTGTGTGTGGGAGGACCTGGCCAAGTTACCATGCAGGGGTGATTTTGGTAGTGGTGGTGGGCAGACTGCCTTAGACGATATCAGGTCAATATTCTCCTCACCTTGCCTGCTCTCTCTCTCTCTTTCTCTCATATTTTTCATTACCTTGTTTCTTATTTGTTTAAGCTCTGTACGGTTTATCATATCTATCACTTCGAGTTTGTACTTTTTATCGTTGTGAGTACTGTAGAATGTTTAGCGTTAACATGAAATGTTTATCCTAATGACGTGTGCGAGCTGGCTGTCACGGTTCGGTAAAACATATTGTTTGCTTGTAAATTCGAAGGAAGGCCAATCCAGCATTATTTATCCCACCGTCATGTCTCCCAGACCCTGTTTCCCATTCACTTCCATCTCAGTTTTGTTTTTAGTATTATCTTAGCGTGGCTGAGAGAGAGAGAGAGAGAGAGAGAGAGAGAGAGAGAGAGAGAGAGAGAGAGAGAGGTTATCCTTATTCAGGGGCCCCTCTCGTCACGCTCCCTGCAGGGCTCCAAATGTCACGCTCGCTCCGGGGCCCCGGCTCGTGGGACTGAATTTGATCAAGGGGGATTTTAGACGCAAGGGCGAATTTGAATGCCAAATGGCAGCTTTCAGAACCCATGCCAGGGAAGGGAAGGACGCAGTTACACTTTTTATGTTCTGTGAAATGATGATACTTCATGTATAACCAAATATCGAGTTTTACCTCGTCGCTGTAATTAGATAATGATGTCTGAATAGCTCAACCAACCCGGGTAGGAGGAGAGTGTATCTGGTTCGTGCCAACTTAAAAGATAGCCCAGTATTTTACTCACATTGTTTACTTGAATCTTGATGCGCAGGCGTGGGTCGAGGACGTGAGCGAGGGGAGGTTTTGGGAGCGTTCCTTCCTCCTGGGTATGCTGAGCTCTATGCATACTGAGCTATATACTGTAACCTGTAGGCTACATCCACATATATTATTAAAGATTATTGTTTTGCAGTTTCAGCGCTAACCCTAGTAGTTTAATCTTTGCATATAGAAGACGAAAATCGTTTAAACCTATAGAAATGAGCATCGGATTAATTAAAGGTTTTGGTACAGTGGTAGCGTTCTTGTCTCACGTGAGTCTTCGAGGTTATGAGCCCAAGACTGAGAAGTGTGTCCAGGTCTTTTAGATGTGGGGAGGGATAGGGACCTCAAGTAACCTCAGTAAGATTGCATGGTGAGGTGGAAATAAATTCCATTTTGCTTCTTTAAACGTTACACGCCACACCTTACTGAAGCTACGGTTTGTAAAAGACTGAGTACACGATTGTGGTTTATTGCCATATGCCAGTTCAATGAACCAACGCCAAATATACTGAATTATTTGTGTTAAATATTGCAGGTGCTCCTGACCCAACAGCTGGGGGCAGTGCCGAGGAGGAACATTGTTGGCATCTGGATGCTGAACAGGTCAAGGAGCAGGTGGGCCAATACCTTACACAGGGAGGTTACTACAATGCCAACAAGCAGCTCTACTTTATGTTTACAAAGGTACTGTTTCGTAATATAGTTTGGGATTAATATGCAGAATGATTTTAATGACCTTTTATTGTAAAGCTAGATATTACTTGTATAATATGTATTATGTACAGTGCATTATTTTCATATTTGTACCGTTATTGAGAGATGGTGAACTGTTTGATAGATACTTCTGTACTAATTTGAAGTAAACAGTGATTAATGCATTAGAATATATTCTTGTCAATACTGCTGATTGGCATTGTGTGTACTGAAGCTGTTATTAAATGGTACAGGTGAGGGAGATGGTGCGGGCTAGGGACAGCAACGGGGCAAAGATGCTCACACTCATAACAGAACAGTTCCTGAATGACCCACGTCTTCTGTTATGGAAATCCCAGGGTACACCAATGACAGACAAATGCAGGCAACACTGGGACCATATTGGTGAGTATATCATGAACAATCTGAAAGTTTAAGGGATTATTCTGTATTGTAAGTCATGTTAGTATTGTGAATCATATTTGTAATGCAGTCAGTTCATCTTCTCCGTACATGAACTGTCATTAACAATAGGTGGTTGAGCCAATAAGTATATACAAAGTAGGAAGAGCACAATATGAGATCACACAAACCATTCCCTTCTTTACAAAAAACGTCAAAAAGTACAGTAACCAAATGTTTCAACACTCAACAATTGTCATCATCAGTGCTCAAAGTTTAAATTAATATACTGTATTGAAATATTATGCAACTGAAAAGTGTCAAAAGTTTTGGTTAATTTACTGGTACTTTTAATTAAGATGAATGGAACTTATTATTGCTTCTTATTGTGCTCTTCATACAGAAGTTTCAGTTCCCAAGGAACACCTCTCTCTCCAAATACAAAGTATGAGCATTATTTTATTGCATTATACCATTGATGTTTATGAATAACTACAATGTAAGTCTCATTACAGCGGGACTGTGGGTGTGTGTGGTATTAGCACCACACTGTCGGCACAGTGAAAGGCATCAGTGGCAGCGAACTCTAGAACAGTGGGCACAGACTGATGTTTGCCCCTTAGAGGACCCTGATCATCGCCATCAAGACAACACTGACAGGGTATGTTCATGTATTATCATCATAAACACTGAATTATCAGAGTGTTGCAAAAGTAATGCTTTCTTTATGAGTTTTATTTTTTCATCAAAGTAAATTCAAACAATACCGTAGTGTGTTATGATGTATAATGACCAGTACTCATATCTTTTGTTTAATATCTGATATACACTCTTAATTAAGAAAAGTATTGTTGCAAACCTATTTCACATCATTGTAAGCAATTAGGAAACCAGCTTCTTGTACTGTTTTTTCCAAGAAATCCTTTGTAAAAGCTATATTGATGTGATTTTTATGCTTTATACAGGTACCATACTGTATTGTACAGTATTACAAGTGTTTTCCTATCCTTACATTAACTTGATATTTTTTCACAGAACCACTCGGCAGCATATTATCTAAGTTCAGATGATGAAACCAGTGATGAAGATAATGAGCTGAGACGACGGGCAGGGGAAGCTGGACTTCATCACTTTCATAACCATCACCATCATCGCCATCACCACAATCACCTTCACCACAACCAACGAGAGGCCAGAGACAGAGACAGAGACAGAAGATCATCACACAGGTTGGCTTATATGAACCAGTAATATTTTATTTCCACAGATAGGGCCTAGTGGAATAAGATATAATTATTGTGGTACTGCCTGACAATACAAACACTGGCAGGACTCTGCCTTCAGATTTAGCAAAAATTTCATTATATAAAGTAATATGATGTTCAATAATTTGCAGATATTGGAATATTGTATAATTAGTAGAATTAACCACTACTGACAGAAGTCAAGCCTTTATTCCGATCTAGGCACTAAGGATTTCATGTGGCCAAAAGTACAGTATCTGTTCTTTTATCCAGTGACTTGAAATAACCATGAATACTACAGACTTAATTGCAGTTATTCCATCTAATGAAGGAATAAAATCCTCAAATTCATGCCAATCTGAGCACACATACATGCTCTGAATGGTTTTGTCTCATTTCTTGATTTTGCATATATGACATGTACATTATATACCAAATTATAATTTGTAATGTACGATATAGCATAACAAGAATGGAGATTTGAGATACTGTACTTTCCTTACCTTTATGTGGATTAAAAGAAAATTTCTCCATATTCATAGATACTGGAAATATTATTTGTGTTATGAAGTGCAATATTACCCTCCATACAGACGATACAAGCGACGAAGGATCAGTGCACCTCCACGGACCATCTTCCAGCGTGCCATTGATGCCTGCAGTAACATGCCCTGGGATGACCCTCACCTACGCTCACTCCTGGCTGGGGAGACTCCTACTATCCTTCGTGGTCACCATTCCTCGTCCTACTACAATGAACATGGGCAGCCTCTCTGGCATGGTGGGTAAAGTGTGAAGTTTGATGATTGTGCTATGGCTAATTATGATTATGATGTTCATATTGTCTAAACAGGTGTATTTATTGGAGATAATTCCAGTTCCTTATATGGCCCTTTAAATTAATATAGTTTTATAAAATCAACCTTTACTTCTCTCAACAGAACCTGTGCCCATAGCGTGCTCACGTGTGGATGCCCTACGCTCACATGGGTATACTTGTGAGGCGTTACGTTTAGCTGTTGCTGTTGTTCGCACACTCAAACAAGCCCAACGAGAAGCATACCTATGGTGGGGCAGCAAACGAGATGAAATGCTACCTCGATGCTCCATGTCTCGGGCATGTAGATCATTGGGTCCTGGAGCACAGGAGTCCTGGGTTGGCCATCCCCTTGACCCCATCACCTGCCTCTTTGACACTCTAGCTGAGGCATCTTTACTTCCCGAGGACCTACCCAGGTTCCAATACCACAGTGGTGAGTACAGACACAAATACTGTAATATGAAATTAATTTCCATACTGTATTTATTGTAAAGATAGTATTTAATTACCATTAATGATGTGTATAAAGGCTATATGAAATTAAAATCTAAATACTTTATTGCTACACTTAAAAAATTGTTGATAATTTTGGTAATAGTAGATAAATAGACACCTCTATTTATCACTGACACATGTATTTTTTGTTATTTGACAGACTGGCTGGGTGTAGTGAGTGAAGAAGCAACTAGCTTAGCTCCACTCCGGTACCGTCATGTTCCCATTCCTGGCTCCAGTGATCCCTGGGAATCCTACCTCACCCTTGCACTTGAAGCAGCTCTAATAGGCCTTGGTCAGCAACGTGCTATGCCCCCAGGCTTATATGCACAAGAGAAGGCTTGTAAACAAGAAGAGAAAATGATACTAAAACTCCAAGAGCTTAATTTAGACTCACCATTGTTGGCTGTGTTGCGTCGTCAAGCCCGACTTCTGCTAGAAGGAGGACCTTTCTCAGGGCTAGGAGAGGGTATCCACCCAGAAAGTGTACCTATGCACACATTTACTAAGTTCCTCTTCACTGCACTCCTCCCACATGACCCAGACCTTGCATACCAGCTTGCTCTCAGGGCTATCAGGTGAGTCATGCAGAAACATACAGTAATGTATGTGTACTATTTTATTAATAACAAATGCATTATTATTTCAGTTATGCTAATCATCACAGGTTATCATATATTCTGTTTATTAGATATTCCATCATCAATACATCATATATAGTATCAGGTTTTATGAGGTGTATGGATTAAGGTATAAGAAAAGGGATAGACTGAGACAGACTGTCCGTTGAAATTGGCCACATTCACTTTCACTCTCTCTTCCACTCCTCCAAACTCACAAAATTCACAGCTTTCCCTCCCCCCATCAAATATCACATCCATATCTTTAACTATTTTCTATGATGCATAAATTATTTTGCTCCATTCAATTCTCATTGCTAATGGAAGCAAAGTTTAGTAAAAAATATTCTAAGAAATCCAGCTTGCCTGCTTGCCTTTCTTACCACAAGAATGGTCTATTTAGCTGTCCAGGCCACTATCATTGCTTCATCCAGACAACCTTAATTTCCTCCAAATTAATTTAATGACCTTATCCTTCTTCATCTACCACCTGAATTCACCATCTTGTCTGATAGGTTTAAGGGAAGTATGATGTTGTTGGTGAAGTGGAGACTACAGTACAGTACTATTTTTCTCTTCAACTATGGCTTGCCTCAGTATAACCTATGGCATTTGTTTGATAGATATTATTGGTATTAAAGTAGTAGCATCACAGATCCCTTTAGCAGCCCTATTCACCTCTTAGTATGCTCTCTCTCCTCAGACTACCCATTCTTGAGGACCATGAAGATGTAGATGACCCAGTAAATGGTAATGTGTCATCTCTGGTGCTGTCGCGTTATCCACGCTGGTTCACACTGGGACACATTGAGACACAACAGTGCACTCTGGCCTGTACTATGATTAATGCTGCAAAAAGTAAGTGATGAATCTTTTTCCTTGAAGGCTTTTGCTGGACACCAGGAGTGAATGTGTGTGCTATTTTATTAGAATTTGAGTTCAGAAGTACAGTAGCATTAAATATATTGGTACTATATTACTATTTGTATGTATTGGATATACAGTACTTCAGGAACACATATTTTGTTTTATCAGACATTTAACTTCCCTTGTAGTACCACCTATGTTACTAAGCTGTCAAAATTATTGTCTGCATGTAAAGAGTATCTTTAACCATCATTCTTCTACCATTCACTCCACATGGGAATGTTACCACTTTTATATTTTCCTCTGTTTATTCGCTTACAGCCTTCACCTTTAAATTGACCCTTTTTCCCCTTATTTTTATTGCCTGTCCCCAATCCCTTAACATTCTCTCATTGAATTTACTGGAGGGCACCACCCTTACCCACCCAGTTATATACAGCAGTGATGTCAAACTCTACCAGCATTGGTGAGAGGTGCACTATCTACTACTACACCAACTAAGTCCCCTGAATAAATACAGTATTAACATAACCATTTTTTCAGATGATGTTATGAGACTGCGATCAGTGTTGGATGCAGCACTGAGAAACATCCACAGCTCCTCTCACCTATTCAAACTGGCTCAAGATGCATTTAGACTTGGTCTGCCTGGAGAAGGTCAAAGGAACTCATTGCTACTCAATGCTGCATTGGAACTAGGACTGCAGGTAAGATTTCAGGAAGCACAAAGTACTGTACTGTATGTTGTTGTAAGAAATGTTATTGATTGGTACTTTTATTGAAGAACAAGGTACCCCCACCCAGTACCCCATTCAGGAATTAAACCCAAGGCCAGCGGTTGTGTAATAAGGGTGTTACTTATTAGACAGTGCCATTGAGATCTTAAATTTAGATACCATACAGAAGAGTTATATATACAGTATATCCTTTTAATTTGAATACTGCTATATACTCTGCTATATACTTTTGCTATTAGCTTTCACATACACTACTGTACTGTATACAATATACAAGTATTTTTTAGTATGGACAAAGGACAGGCACATTGTATATGAATATATTATTGCCTGTATTTTATAATTTTGAGGTGACCTATTCTGTAAGTACATTATAAAACTTAAATTTTTTGCTATAAGTTACATTGATTGACATTGATTACCTCTAATGTGTTCAAGTGAAAACCTTTTAGAGTGATATGATCTTTAGGAAGCTGAAATAGAATATAAACTTCAAGAACAATACTGTACCTATACTTAATTCAATAACCATTTTCATTTCTTCAGGTAATGCGCATGACACTGAGCTCACTAAACTGGCGTAGGCGAGAAATGGTGCGGTGGCTAGTGACGTGCGCCACTGAAGTTGGTGTATCGGCACTCATTTCCATCATGCAGAATTGGTTTAGCCTCTTTACCCCTACTGAGGCAACTGGTACTGTAGCTTCCACCATCATGAGCCACACAACTGTAATGCGCCTGCAACTTGACCGCTCCAAACAGGATGAATTAGCTGCCTGTGCCAGATCACTTGCTTTGCAGTGTGCCACCAAGGTAGGTTTTATTTTTCATTTTTTTATTTTATCTTTCTAAGAAACACCAAGAGCAGAATTCCTCACATGTGCTGGGAAAGAGTAAAAGACCATGAATGAGTTAATGAAATACCATACTGTTTGTATTATAGCTTCTCTGAAAGAGGAATGTTGTACTGTACAGTATAAAGGGTATTTATATTGTTGTAAATTCTAAGTATTTAAAGTAGCTTTCCCTAGACCAGGTCTTATCTTAAATAGTGTAATCCATGTCTTGAAATGGGGAATATTATATTATATATAATATTATATATATTGTAGGATATGGATTATTACTGATGATGATCTTACCAGTGGATGAAAACCAAAATGCTCTGAAACATTTCTGATTGAAGTCTTATACTAAGCACATACTTCAGTTTATTATTGTTGGTATGTGAATTGTGTCATTCCACCCACATCAGTCATCACATATTTCTTGTTATTGGGAGAATTGGGTTCACTCTCATAATTGGACCAGGTAGTATTAATACTGTTTTCTGTGTATGGTGATGACACTTTTGTTGATGGACATATAGCATTGTAAATCAAATAGCTTTCAACCATTTCTCATCCTTTGTAGTGGATATTGGCATCTAGCTTTTATGAGCCACAGTTTTTGTATTAACTGGAGCCAACAACAATAGCTTAAGGTGGTAGGGGTAGACAGCCACTCCTAGGGATGTATTACTGTACCTCCATGATATTGGGAAACTCAAGGATTTTTTGGAATCCTTTGTTTCTCAGACTGTGGTTGCGAGCTACATTTCTTCGTCTCCTTCATTTTAGGTGTTGGTCAGTGCTAATCGCAGGAATACATTCAATGAAAAAATAATAATTACATATTACCTATTAATAGGTAATAATAATTACTTATTGTAACTTAAACACTATTTGAAGAAGAAAGGAAGAATGCTGCTGTGTTTTTACTGTCTTGGGTTATTTTATTAATTTGTCATTTATTTTGCAGGACCCACCTAACTGTGCCCTGAATGCTCTGACCCTTTGTGAGAGTGATCCAGTGTCCTTCGAAACTGCATACCAGGTGGTAGTTGATGCTGCAGCTCACACCATGTCCTCCTCACAACTCTTCACTATTGCACGCTACATGGAGCATCGGGGCTACCCTCATCGAGCATATACACTTGCTATGCTGGCTATGAGAAGTGTCCATCTAGCATATAATCAAGATCCACACCCAGCCATCAATGATATACACTGGGCTGTGGCGCTCGCTCACTCCTTAGGTCGAGCTGAATTGTCTCAGCTTCTACCAGTGCTCATAAAAAATGTTCAGTGTGCAACTGTATTATCTGATGTCTTGAGGCGTTGCTCCCTCTCTGCTCCTGGCATGGCCTGTCCTGATTCTAAACGTCGGCCAATCAAACCCTTGGCATTTGACAAGGCTCCACTTAGAGGCCTGCTTGAAGCAACCATATTGGCTTATATCAACACCACAAATTCTCGGCTGACGCACATCTCACCGAGACATTATCAGGACTTTATAGACTTTTTGACCAAGGCACATGAGACATTTATGCTTGCTCATGATGGTCACATACAATTTGCACAGTTGATTGAAAACATGAAAGTTGCATACAAGGGCAAGAAGAAATTGATGTGTTTAGTGCGGGAACGATTTGGCTGATGTTTAGTGAACCAGTATCAGAGACATTGCAGAAAGTGCTTCAGTAAAGCATTAAGTTCTTCCCACTAAATGTAATTGAAAAGGCTTTCCTCCAGCATGCAATGCTCGATACAAGTAAGTTAAGTAGACATCAAAGACTATTGCAGAAAGTTACTGTACCCCGAGATCTGTTTGAAGGGTGCAAATTTCACGTGTTACTAGGACCCTAAACTTTGTGCTAAGCGAATGAACATGTTACTGCTGAAGTCATATAACTTTAGTAACATAAGGAAGCACTTCAAGTCCCAGTTAACAATTATAATGGCATGGTAACATATTTATTTCTATACCTGTATATTTTTGCATTTCATATATGATGACTCATGTCACATGTATAATTTCATTTATTGTTGGCAAGTCACTGACTCATTTCAAGGTATGCACTACTTCACTTATGTGCTAAGATCATAACATTTTCCTCATTTTATTTCTTCATACTGTGTATAGTATTTATTCAGTTGTTTTTGCAAATACTGTGTATTTATACCAAAGATTAGTGAGAAACAAATGGGTTAGCATTTTGCATCTAATCCAAAGCTGCAAGCAAGCCCAATAGACAGTGTGATACTATGCTAAGTGGAATCCCACCTTATGAACCCATATCATACGGGGCTGGTGCCGTCAGGGACTCCAGTACAAACCAAGGCCGGGTTCACAGGCAGCTATGTTGGGGCTCCACATCTCTCCCACTATGACCTGCCCATCACATGCCTCCACATTA
Organism: Petrolisthes manimaculis; assembly: GCA_034508575.1. Taxonomy (NCBI): domain Eukaryota; kingdom Metazoa; phylum Arthropoda; class Malacostraca; order Decapoda; family Porcellanidae; genus Petrolisthes; species Petrolisthes manimaculis. The sequence continues at coordinate 165,003 of JAWZYT010003587.1, read as the reverse complement.
GTCAGTAAAAGACCACCACCACCACCAAAGCTTATCATGACAAGTCGTGTGACGTGATGTGGGCTGCTTCACATCTGTGTTCTATCCGAGTCTTCTTGCTGTTTACAAACCCGAGTCCAAACATAAGGCAACCTGTGTTCCCGGTCTATACTGTCAGGCCTCTCTCTGTCTCTACCCTATAATTTTGGGTCATTGATAACATACTGTTTTACAGATGTCTCGCAATGAGCCATCTTATATTGATATAAAAACAGTAGATAATGCCCAAAATCTGTTATCCTGCTGTGTTATCAGTACAGTCATTTGAAAGCAACAGGAGTTAGAGAAAATATAGTGCCACAAAGAAAAGTTCCAGACACAGCAAGAGATATTTTGAACCCAGAAAATACATTCAGCACATTTGTGTACAGCACTGTTTGATAACGTTGTTTTCCAGTGGTATTAGATGCAGAAATGCTGAAACTACCCTGCAGTGTGCGTACATAATTTTATTTAAGGAATGCATTTCACCTCAGCCACCCCAAGACCACAAATGGTAATGAACCCCAGGACTAGCAAGTGAATTGGGGAAAGTTTAAGTCGGAAGAAGATACTATATATGAATAACCTGTGTGCTACTGTAGTGCCGCCTCTCATTCAAGTTCATTTCCGACGATAATGCACTTTAGTGATCTACCTCCGTACTCTTATGTAGCAAACACAGACGTGGCCTAAGTAGATGGTTGCTTTTGTTTGCTGCCTTGCCATATCTTAAAAAAAAAAAAAGGTCCATTGTGTGTTATGTAAATGATCTCATGTCTAAGGACAAAAAAAAAGTCTCTGCTAGGCTGTAGGTTTTCCAAGTGTGTGTGTATATATTATGTATGTGTTTTTAGAGTGTAAGGTGCCACAGTGCCGCCCCTTTTTATTTTTATTTTAGGCATGGTTGTATAAGGTTTTTGTTTTTAGTAATTTTTCCCCTCTGGTGTACGTGACTCCTTGCTTAGTGCTTGATCCCCTCCTTCATATGATCCACTGGAGTATTATGGAAGGAACTCCCGTAATATATCTCTGAGATGGGAACTTGGACAATGTCACTTGCTAGGCCCGAGTTGATTAATTTAGTCAAAGTGAATGTGTTGTCCCTCCATTCCTTTTGTTAGGAGTAAGTTTTAAGTAAGAATAACTCTGTATTAGTATTTGTGTACTTTCTTTCCTTTTCAGTTTTCAAGGAACTTATATTGTTACTTAGTGTTATTACTGGTATTAAGTTATTATAATTTTATGTACAAAATATACTGGTTGATACCAATGCATCCTCAAATACTTCCAGTTATGTCTTGCACGTGTGTAAATGAGGCTCCTAATTTGTAAAGTGCGATGGTGTTATGTAAATATCCATAATGTCAATAATCTACACCCATATCTGCAACTTTCTTCATCATAAGGTTATTCTTGATGTTTACATAAATATCTGTGTACTTCCAGATGACATCTGAGAGCTGTGGATATTTTTTACAAAAGTAATATGGGTACGATATGTTAACTTGTGTAAGTTATCCTCTCTTCTCAAGTCTTGTCTTTTAGGAGCAGCTGAAAGTTTATAGCAGCAGCTGATCACAAAAAAGGCATTCTACTACTACTGTACTACTACTACAACAAATATTACTACAGCCTATCTTTGATTAATGTCTACATGGTATAAAGGTGTTAAGTCATGACATCCCACCTATCATTTAGACATGTCTGGGAAATGGTCTACCTAGGACAATGTTTATAATTATGACTGAAATACAACAGAGATCCGATTATACACCACTCAGTATTCTTAGGTAGGTTCATTCCTTGTAGACTAACTCTATGCATCCTATTTATTTTCATTGTGCTGAATTCTGCTACCTGCCTTACTTTCCCCAGAGATCAAAGTTTCAGCGCCATAAACTCATATTGAATGCATCCTGTCATGACCTCACAGTGTAGCACAAGGATTTTAACATTTCTCATACAAGTGATCAATATAGGTGCATATTTACTAATAGTGATAATATATGTACTGTACACTTAGGGATGATGTGTTAGTGATCTGTAATATATTTTAATGTGATCACAATTTGTTTTAGATTCATGACAATCTACACTCTGAGGCATATCACTCAAGAAAGGAAAATATAATCCCAAATGCTGTAAAGGGAAATAATTTGCCTATAATGAGGTTGTAAGATAACTGTGAAATGCATGTGAATAATGTAAAATGCATGTCAATGCTTGAAAACTGTATAAAGTAAAAAATATTAGGACTTTGTAAATAGTAGTGTGTCCAGCTAGGGTCACCTTAGTAATAGTTAGATATCTCCATCTTTCTCTCTGAGTATTTGTAATTATTTTTGTTGTAATTTAAAGTCCCCTTGTATACAGTTTGTTAACTATGATGTGGTACATTGAGAAGTTCACATAGAATTCTGTTTTAGTGACTTAACTGATAAGAATATGTAAATTATTTGGGAAATATTTGACTTCTTTTTTCTGTCTCAGATGTTTTTAAATAATATTTTTTCAAGGCAGTGGTCTAGAAATTTATTGTTGTCCTCTCATTTTGTTCAGTTGTTGTTATTTATATGCGTTCGGAAGTATAATGCTATTTTTTTCTTGAATTTTATATGAAAGTGGTTAAACTTGATGCAAACTCAATTAAATGTGTGGTTGAACGTGTATGTATGCAGGACATCTTATGATGTGCGTTTGTTTGTGAAGAATTTTGTTATAAATATGTATGCTACGAATGTCTGCACAAAATGTGTCCATCTTTGAGCTGTTCAAATCATGAAAACTAAGTAAGTACCTTTAATTTCCACATGAGACATTATCTTCTTCCTGCATACAGAGAATATTTGCAAAAAGCCATATGCAAGTGTGTATAGTACAAGTGGGTGATGTGAGAATATTTCGTTTCTTGTTTACCCTGAGTTCTGCAGATTCCCCCGCCCCCCCCCCCCCTTCCATCATGCCTCCACTATAACCTGTTTCCCTCATCCAAAATATTCCCTACCCATTTTTGTCCTCTTGTGATTATTGTTTCTGCCATTTTTTACATTTGTATTAAAGACTTTACAATGAAATGCTGTGCCATTATCCTCTCCATCTAGATATAAGAACTGTGACGTATTTTTAAGTCCATTGAATTGTATTTCAAGTGAAAAATTGCAGTGGGTCAGTATTCATGTAAAAACTTTAGAAGCCATTAAATTTTAAATTTCTGAAAAGGGTATAAAGATTGCAGGAAGTCCCATTCTTTGGTGGAGTGTTTGTACTGTAATTATTTTGTGTGGTCCACTTTATTTTGCTGCATGTGATTGTGCTTTTCCATTCTTGTCTAATTGCTTTCAGTTCCCTTGCCTGTAAGATCTAGGTAGTATTCAGTTACCTGACTGATGCCTTTTAAGTGATATCAAATTCTACCTGTAATATGTCCTCTTTTGATAATTAACTTCTATCAAGATTGCATGGTTTACTCAGACTGTCCTTTATTGTGTTTTAGTGCCACATGGACTTAGCTGCCTGGAAGGAATGTGATACAGCAACATTGTATTGTACACAGTCTAGGGATACTTATATGGAAACCCCATCAACAATATTGTTTTATAAGTACCAGGCTGCTGTGGCCATATGGCACTAGTAGATCACATCATGAGATTTTCTATGTGCCGGAGAGACATACCTTCCATGTACAGTAGATGTAAACAAGGGTTGGTGAGATGAGTATTTGAATAGCTTTGAATGGCAGGTCCTTCTATTTCTCAGCTTCCCCTGGCAGGTGTACAACCTCTGCTTACTGGCCCTTTTAGGAGTTTATGAGATTCCACCTTTCACTGAGGTGAGGAGTGCCATTAGTCAAGCTGAAAGGGAGAAAGATGGACTGTCTTGACATTTTGGGGAAGCTGCTGAAGGTAGGAATAAAATTAGGTGATTCATTTGCTATATGGAAAACCAGTACCATTCCCCCTGACCATATCCTTGTGTGGAAAAGTAAAGGGGACCTATGGGACTGCAGTAAATACATGATGGAACTTGTTTCAATGTGTTAAGGAAAAAATGAAGGCTTTTATTACGCCTCTGCTGACAGTATATGATTACGACCCACTACTGAAGATACAGAGAACTGAGCAGTCTGATTTCATATACTGTACTGTACAAGAGCTAACCGTGGACTGCATTCTAGCATGTCTAGTCCTGGTGGAGCATTGACGGGATATTTACAAACTTTTGTCAATTTCAAGTTGTCATTTTACTTCTGACATCAATAGAGCCCCTGGAACCTTTTAGGTCTCGAAGGCATTCCCCAAGGAATTCTTGGATTGGTGTCTGCGCTGTATGAGTGCTGTCATGAATGGTGATTTATGAATCTCTTGAGGGGGGACTTCTTTTTAGTTTCTATTGGATGAGATAGGGGTATGTTTTTACCATCATGCTTTGTATTACTTGTATGGACTGTGGATTGGTGCTTATGTGGAGCATCATTTGGTGATTGTTAGGTGATCTTGACTTTGGCGATGATGCATTCATTCTTGTTGAGGTGCTGGATGTTTTTGTGACAGCTCTTAATGCACTGTATGAAGAAGTTATGCCATTTTGATTGTAAGTGTTCTTAACCAAGACCTAAGTAGGATTTTGAGAACTTGTTAGGTGACAATCCTCAGTCAGTGCATCCTTGGATAGCTTTGCTTATCAAAACTGTGAAGTCTAGAGAAGAGGACACTCTTTGCCTTGGTCTGAGTTATAGTGTCAGTGTGTTTCCAGTTCCCATGCTTTATTCCTTTGGCTGGCCTCCCTGTCTAACAGACCTTATAGCGAATACCCTACGTTCACCCTCCCAAGCCTCAGACATTTCTTGTCCCTCATTTGTAGCTCCTCTTTGTAGTTTGATTTCCCCTTTTCTCCTCCTTAATATCTTTCTGCCAATCCCATGCGTGTCTTCGTACCATATAGTCCCCCTGGGCTAGGTGCTAATTCTCATTGTAATAAGAATAACATGTAGAGTGCTTATCCACTTCTGGTGCAATTCCCATGTATAGAAGCACATGCTACTCTAATGGTTGGGAATATCGATATAATTTATTAGTTTGCTCTATTCACACGATTTAGTCTATGAATCGAGTTTCTGCAAAGAGCTCCCAAAATTGTCACAGTGTATTGTACGTTTCAATGACCCAGGCGGAACTGGTCCATCTATAGGCATTCTAACCAGTTTCTTCAATATGTAATTGTGACACATTTATACCCTGGTGTCCTCCCGATACTACTCCATTGTCTGTTTCAGTACATTGTTCAGCAATGACTACTACACAAAGTTAGCTCCACATCTGGTTACAGAAGGAAAATTTCTGATGATTGTGTATGCCAACAGTACCTCTGGTCACAAATTTTTATATGCTTATCATTTGCTTTACTTTATTTAAAACATGTGAATTCCTCTACATAACTGAGTGATACCCCAGTAAGTTTCATGAGTGCTGCTATAATAGGACCAACCCTGAATGGTCTGTTGCATCAGGAAACATAAGAAAAAAAATGCGACAACCCTAGGCTTACAAGACCCTGTAGGATTATACAGAAGAACCTGCAGGGCGTGCAGGCACGCTGGAAATACTGTAGATGGAAAGGAAAGGGTTTGAGAAATGAAGGAGAATGCAGGGGAACAAAAACTCTTAAAAACTTCTCACAACATCGCTGGCAAGAAACTACACAAAAAATGTATAAAGTTGATATTACAGATGAATCTGAAGACAACTAAGGTATGTAATATGCTCCCACCTACTGATATAATGACCTGTCAAATGAGCTGGGAGAGAGAATGAAACTGTTTTAAAGTTAATCCCATTGTTGGTTTTATAGTTATAACCCAAGAGTTATATATTCTCCTTCCAACCACCTTGATTTTCACCCAGCACGGCCAGCAGTAATTTAATAAGCGGTGTGGGGCTGTGGGCAAGTTGCCCGCCAGAAGAGTGAAGAAGCGGTTGGAACTTGGTACTGTAGTCTCAAAGGTTACTGGGCAGTGTCCGACAGAATAATGTTTGCGAAGTTACACAGGACTTTTAAGTTCTATGGACATCAATGTAATATTAACAGGTGTACAGTCGACGGCAAAAGTCCTGTCGCCTCGCCTGCTTCACCGAGACCCAGTATTCATGGAGTCGAGAAATACACACTTTTATACATTTAATAATCTCAAGTCTATGAACTTCGCGTACCTCGGTGAAGCAAGTGAGGCGACATGACTTTTGCCGCCGACTGTACGCTCCCACAACGGATGCTGATGAAGCAGAGGTTAAACAATATTATGATGAAATGGAAAATATTTTAAAACAATGCAAAAGGCATGAAATTATTATAGTTATGGGTGATTTAAACGCCAAAGTTAGACGGGGAAGAGTGGAACAGGTGGTGGGTCAATTTGGCCTTGGAGAGAGGAACGATAGTGGAGTGGTGCTTATTTAGTTAGAGAACGTGGAAGCAATGAAAAATCAAATATATACTGTATCAGAAAAAAATACACATTCGAATGTATAATAATAAAAAAGGGGATAAGCATTTTTGGAAATCTGTAATTAATCATCCCATGAAATAAATGGGTTTAATTAAATATATTACGGTAAATATTGAAAGATTTACTGTTATTGCGTACGTTTTTCTACCTACGTTTTTCTTCTAAATACCCACGTATTTAGACAATTATATGGCATTTCCTCCGCAAATGCAAAAATGGGGCATTTTAGAATTAGCCTGACCTAAGTGACCTTACCTAACCTAACCTAGAATACTGTACATCAGATTACCGGGACCTAACCTGGCAAACTACCGGGAAATAACCGTGGTAAAGTACCGTACAGAAAATTACTGGGGCAAAAATACGGTATTTATTGAAAGAAGTATACCGTTTTGTAGTAGTGTTGCCAAATCCGGCTAGGTCCCAGTATTTTGCCCCGGTCATTTCCTGTACTTTACCACGGTTATTTCCCGGTAGTCTAGTGTGGTCTAGGTTAGGTAAGGTCAGGCTAATTTAAAAAAAATTGAATATCTTGGAAATACCATAGAAGAATATAATCTTAGAATGGTCTAAATCAGTGGGTAACAGTGATGCCAACCCCTTGAGACTTCTTCGCCCTACACAGACACTGAAATTACCCTACATTTACCTTCATCGCCCTACGACTTAGCAAGTTAGGATAAAAATATTCCTCAACTACTTGGAGGTTTTATTTATAATAATATATAAACAAAAATGTTCTTTTTCTTTTGAATATATGCAGTTTCAATAATATTGGACCTCAGGCCGGTGGTACAAAATGAACCGTAAATGAAATGTAGTAAGAATATATAACTAAACAACAGAAAAAGGATGAATATAAAATAGGCAAGATAACAATTCTTACCTCTAGCCATACATCTCTAAACTTTTGTTTCCTGGGAGTTTCCTTTTCTTTCTCTAGCTCTCCTCGGTACCGCCTCTTCTTTTTGGGAGTGGCAATGGCAGATTCATGAAAAGCATTTTCTACTATATACCTACTGTTGAGTTTTGAAGTGTTTTATTTTTTATGTAGTTGAAGGTAATAGATATTTTTAAGCAATACATTTTTAACATATATCTATACCATTTATATGATATTTTATTGTTACAAAATATGTTATCACTTATACCAAAATGTTGTAACGTCCTACGTTTCGTTATGATTCTGTAAAATTACCCTACGCCCTACAGACAAGGATTTGAGGTCGAAATGACCTACACATAGGGCGATTACCCTACAGTTGGCAACACTGGTGGGTAATGAAGGTAGAAAAACCGATTACGGTAATTCAAAATAATGGAACGGTAGGATTGGGAGCAGTGATGCCACTCTGAAATGTTCAATATCCCAAGACTAGCGCCCAAAAAATCCCAAGATTAGACAAAATATCCCAAGATTAACAAAATTGATAATCCTCACCTGAAATTTGAAGACCAATAGAACAAATAAAGGCAGATGAGTGGAGGAGTATTACTACCACTCCCTCCTGGCTCTTCAGAATCGCTCATTTTAACTTTAATACTGGGAATAGTATGACGCTAATCACTTATTGTAGGGATCAACTCGATCCTGTTTTATTGTAGGGATCAACTCGATCCTGTTAAAGTTCAAGCAAGACCGAGTCATAAATCCGTTCCATGAACGTCTAGAAATCCCAAGATTTACAAAACTATCCCAAGGCCAAGCCCAAAGTTCCAAGATATTGGGATAAATCCCAATGAATGGCATTACTGATTGGGAGTCCAGCGGGCTGGCCGCTGGGACTTAGCCGGATCTGGCAACACTGCTAAAGGTATTATTCTTTCCGTAGAATACCGTAGAAAAAACAAATTACAATAATAATAATTATATTAGAAAATTTACAGTAGCTTTATATTGAATTAATTCCTATAAAAATTTAATTATTCACTGCCATACGTGCACTGCTGTTTTCTATTATATACTGTATACAAATAAAAATTATATTATAAAAAATTACAGTAGTTTCACTTGTTTGTTTATGTCCGTTTTCTGTTGACAACGAACTCGGAGTGAGGGGAAGAGCCACACCTTCAACATTATTATTATTGTTTTGCAACTTTATTGAATTTAACCAACGTTTTCAGGTTTGTACAGCTGGCATTATAATTCTTAGTTATTGGAGTTGCATTTAATATCCCACATAGTTGGTATATAGAGAGGGAAAGGTGTATAATGGTGAGTATTATATGTGGATAACGCTACGTGTATACAAATTCAATTATTACTCAAAGAAAGTACGCACTATTTATTTATACTGGTGTAGCTTTAATGTTTAGGTGTAAAGATATGTGTAAATATAGCATATGGCAGTGTAAGATTGGGTATAATTTGTTATGAAATAAATTTTTTTATTATATATATATATTACGGTAAATATTGAAAGTATTGCCGTAATCGCGTAGGTTTTTCTAATTACCTTCATTACGGTACACACTTGCTTATACCATTCTTAGACTATTATCTTCTATGGCATTTCCTCTGCCCTATTTCCAAGATATTCAAATGGGGCATTTTGAAATTAGCCTGACCTAACCTAACCTAGACCACAGCAGACTACCGGGACCTAACCTGGGCAAACTACAGGAAATGACTGGGGCAAACTACGGTATAAATTTAGCGCCGGACCATAATCAGGTTTGGACTGAAGGCTTGCAGATTGCAATGTTTTATAGTGTTTTTTTAATGCATTTATTGTTCAAGGCCGTCGCATTTTAATGTTTTGGGAGATACGACCCCCCCGCGTGCCCCCCGGCCCCTGTGCCCCCCCAACCTAATCTCCATAAACACTTCATTTTCGCCATATTTGAACTAGATTCGTCGGAAAAACACTACTGAAAATTAAATAGAATTAGTCTGACCTCACCTGACCTGACCTAACCTAATCAGGACCGCGGGAAATAAAACATTCGGAGAGGAGGATGCCTTTTGACAATTCAGTAAAAGTCTCTAGTGTGTAATTACATTGATTCTATCTACTGCCGACTTTGTTATGTAACAAGATGTGTTACATGCTATAGTGTACCATATTAATCCCCCACACACCCCAGTTTTGTTATACAAGATGGTGAAATGGGCTAATGTGAAAATTTAATTCGAGGGTATAATGCAGGGCTCCAGGCTTGTGATCTATATATTAAAACTATTCAGACAAACTGATTGTACACTTCTCTTTCAGGAGACAGGTAAGTTGCTATTTATGAAACTACAGTAATATCCTGTATTCTGTTCTGTAAAGGCACCCATTCCACTCTTTCTTCTTTGAATTACCATCACATGGATGGGGTGAATGCTAACCATTGTTCCCAAGTATTTGCATTTCTCAATCCTTGCTAGTATTTTGTCTCCAGCTTTGATTTGCTTGTTTGCTACTTGGCCATTAAGCATTATTTACCTAGTTATCTTTATATTCATCTGCAATCTTATCCTAATGCAATTTCTGTGTAGTTTCTTGTATGTTTGCTATAATATATTTCTTATTAACCTGGCAAAATATTATCATCTATATGTCTAAAGTTGCAAATGTTTCTTTATCAATTTCAATTCCTACAGGATACAGTACTTGTTCCTATTCCAAATTCTTAAAAATAATGTCTAAGGAAGCCATGAACAGTTGATTAGCGTGTCCACTGTTAAAGTGATTATACTTTAATCATTTGTCTTGCACTGACACAATCTTCATGATGATGTGGTTGATCATTACGCATACCGTACTAGCATTCATGTCACCTAATACTGTACCATAAAACTCTTAATGCACTGGACAGTATTTTTGTACCATTCCCCATATTTTCTTTGAAATTTATTGTCATCATGACTTTATGATACTGTACCAACATTGGGGTATAACGATGAATTATCTTAATAAAAATATTATGCTAGGACATACATTCAAATTCATTGGAAGAGAACTCCAAACTTCTTAATTCACTCACTAAGATGGATAATTTCAATGTTGGAGGCTCTTTCTGCTGAGCAGTCTGGCTTTTGTCCCTGCCATTATCAGGTGATTACCATTGTAATCCTACTATGATTATTATGCATTTGTTATGTTGCATCTCTTAAGTTCTTAGATAGCTGTAGTTAGATACAATATTAATGACAGTTTTCAGTTTCTCTTTATAAGATAGCTAACAAAGCACTCGCATGCTTTTTTTACTACTTCAGTATTGCATAGTTAACCTCAAAATTCATGGTACAGCCTCCCCACCCTATGATATCAGTTTTCTCCTTTTCATGTATTAATTTAGTTATTTTTGTCCTTTGTTACATTCTATATTTATTCTGATGTCTCCCTTAATTAAGTATTAATATTTTATTATTTTATGTAAGTAGATGTGTGAATTAGTGTACTGTACTGTACTATGAGTTGTTGTACAGTACAGGATTAAGTACTGTTACGGTTTGTGTGGGTAAATGGAATGATTGTGGGGATTCTTGGAGTTTGATGAATGAGGCTGGGAGATAACTACTGGTTGAGTGGGTCCATTATGCATTCATTGACACATAAGGCATCTGTAACATTGATGTTTTGTTGAAATATGGTTGAAGGTAAAACACAAAATGTGAATCGTTTTTCATATTCATATGGAGTTTTTCCACTTGCTATTTACATATTATTATCTTAATATTGTAATACTAATACATTACTGTACTGTAAAACATTGACCAAAACAAACAGTAAGAAAAACATTGAAAAACAATTATTATGTGAATGGTAACTTTGTTGTAGGCATTTCCAAATCTCTCAGATCTCCACAGCTTGGTAGATTTAGGTATATAAGATTTTCTTTCCTGTTCCAATCCTTTCCCAGATTACCATGAATATTGAGGGTCACAATACAATAATTGAATTTACTTGTATGTACTGTGCTTTTAAAAATCTTGCATGACTTTACAAGTACTGTAGACTTAGTGCAGTACTGTACCTACGGTAGGTACCGTACAAAATTTGATTCAGCATGTTGTGAATGTAGAGTACTGTAAAACTTATTTTTGCTTGCAGCACTACCATTGAGAAGCAGCTTTGTATTTAATGTAGACTCAACTTGGTACTGTGGTACATGTCACCTGTATTTCTTTCACATAGTAGAACGTGAAATGTGATCCTGCATGCCATTGTCTTCCTTGATCTTGGTGCAGTTTGTTGGCAGAAGCAGCACCTCAGCCTCTCAACCAGCATGTCCACACCCAGCATGGCTGAACCTCAGCTGGAGATGCAGTTCCTGGAAGTGCCAGCACATTATTGCCGATTGTAATTACTTTTTCTTCACATTCACTTCTGTGTGCCTAGTCAGACAAGTTAGATTTTGTCTGTTTAGTAGGTGAGGATTTCAAGCTCAAATAATTATTCATAGAGTGAGAATAATATGTATGGTAGGGAAAACTTCCATTCTGGTAAGTACTAAAGAGAGCAGTTCTTACAGTTTATAATTATTTTTGTTCTCTACTATATACTTGTGTGATCTGATTATAATGTTGATCACTGAATCTGACATAGATACAGGGATGAATAAGAATGTAATTTACAGTTATGCAAAAATCAACTCACGATATGGTAAGTTAACTCTAAAAAATTTCCAATGTACTGTACTATATTCTTGTACAGTATTCAGAATATAAACCTATTTTAAGTCCAAGTATGACCAGGTGTAACTTTGCAAGGGAAAGAACATTGGAAGAAGATAGAGGCAAATAAAAGAGGAATACACCAGTACTGAGGGAAACTGTAATCAGCAAAAGTGTTATGTAAGGTATGTCAGTTGATTTTCAAGTAATGTAATGTAATGATAGGTACAGTACTGTATTGTAATTCTAGTATATTTGCATGAAGGTGTTTTTTACTCTTGGTGTTGTCTTTTCCTAGCCTACTTAGTCTAACTGCAGACCTATTTTTACTGTGCTTACTTATTTCAAGCACTTAATACAGTAGCTACTAATGTTTACTTGCTACTATAAGAACAAGCTTTCAGCTGTACGCCTGGATTGTTAACTGAGAAACATTGATTTCTAAGTGCTCCTTGCTTTTATATTTTTTGGAGTGTGAATTGCAGACTATTATAATTTTGTGTTTATATATATACTGTGTATAATATACAGCACTTGATAAGCAAGTCACCTGTTAACTTTGCATTGCATTAATTGTAACTATTTGATGGATACTGATGAAAAAATATCATATATTGGTATTTGTACTGTACACCATCAGTCAGATCATTTGCCCCTTTTGATCAAGTGTGTCATTAAAAGTGACCTGATACAAAGTTGTAAAGATGGACAGTATTTAGATAACACTTCTTTCTCTATTCACAAACAACTGCCATGTGTACAGTATTATTATTGCATGAATTTGCTTCTGAGTAATAATGTATAAATATTACTAGATAATCTTTGGAAGTAATTTGTATCTCTGTATACAAGACAGTTACATAGAGTTAGAAATAAAGTCAACTGATAAAATGTTATTGTCATTTTCTGTCACTGATTTGTCTTTTAGGAATTTATAGTTTTGTATTAATGCTTAAAAAGGGGTGAACCACTTCAGAATAACTAAAATAAGTCTCATACTTTTCAGGATGCCACGATCCATCGCAGGAAGTGTGTCGGCACTCTCAACCACCTCGCGGATGTCAAGAACATCTCGGGCATCTACAGTACGCTCAGTGGCATCCCTCACACATACTCTGCATTCCAAGACAGGACTTAATATCCCCATTCTTCCTGATGCTTTTGTTACCAATGTCCAGCGTGGCAGTGTCATAGCAGCTACATACTCTATTGTGAGTAGCAAATATTATAATGTGGTTTTCATATGGAGAGTCAGGTTCTAATAGTATTTATCTCTTGTTTCATGTGGATGAGGTAAGTTAAGTGTATAAGGTAAGCTAGCAATAGTAGCTTTTTTTAAACAAGGATTCTAGCACAAGTTTTGCTTTATACTTGTACTACACAATGAATAGCCATAGCAACATCACACACCTTTGCTTTTCCCCAATACATGTACAGTACTAATAATTAATTTAACCCTCATTTTCTTTAATATTTTTCATTAAGATTTACTTGCCCATTGTATTTGCTTCTCAGGAAAATATCTCAGTCCCCTCTGTGAAGCACCTTCCCACACCACTGTCACGATAGATGCTTTCTTGAAGATAGTGAATACAACATACAGCTTCTTACCTTTCCCCAAATACTTCTAGGCTGTTGGTATTATTGCAGTGTTACCCAATCTAAACATTCTCTTCTCCTTCTGAATCCCCATAAACTTAACTAATTCTTTGTTACGTCTATCCATCTCTTGGTCAAAACATTATCATACACATTTTCCAGCACACTCCCTACTCCTTTTACTCTTGCATTGTACATTGGAACATTAATAGCTCTCCATATGTCTCGAGCATTGCTCCCAAGTTGCATTATAACATATCACTGTTCTTGGTAATGGATGGCACTCCCAGTTTCAGTTAGAGCATGCTATGTGGGGTGATGACATCCTAAAGAAGGTAATGTACTCAATTAGTGTAAAATTGAATCTTGGCTCTGTTTGTGTTGTTTCTTCAAAGTACATACTATTTGTCAGGGTAGTCAGATGTATGCAATATCAAAAGTACCTAATAATTATTCTTAGCTTTTATCGTTTTAAGAGAATCCACATCAAATTGTAATGTTTTCTACTCCTTCACCTCTGCTCCAATAAATCGAGCTGTTATACAGCGGCCTTCTTCATGAATGATATTTCCAAATTTTACAGATCCAGGGGTTGTTTTCCATAGTGACAGGTTTGTTTGACATCTATACTTTAGCTTTGGCTGCTCCAGGCTCCAGTCACTATGGCTTCTACCTCTTCTCATATGACTTTGTCTATGCTGGAAACCCACATGGTATGATTATTAAATTGTTCCTCACAATTATACCAATCTTATGTTAACTGATCATCAGCTGTTTTATAAATAGATATTGATGTTATTTGAGATATTTTTTAGTTTTAATACTGTACTTGTATAGTAATAAAGTATTGCACATCCAGTATTTAAAAAGTTGCTGTAGTTTTGGCTGATAAGTTTTCATTTTGCTATGTTGCAGTGCGTAACTCTCTCATGCTGTTTGGAGGCATCACGGCTCTAGGTGGACTCGGCCTCATAATTACCAGTGTGCTGCTTCTTCAGGGACTCCGTAAGGTATGATTATAATAGTGCATGTTACTGACAGAAAATATTCCTCTCCATATAATCATATATCATAACTGCCAACTGTGATTTTTACAATGTTTTATATCTTGCACACCAACCAGTCATTAATTGATTAACCCTTATAAACTGCAATTGTTCATGGCTGTCCTGTACTTTATGTGAAAAAAAAAAAAATTAGGAATCAGCAAGGCAAAATTTGGCTTTATACATTTAAAAGTTCTTGATTTTAAACACCTGAATTCGTAACTTTCAGACTCATATAGAATAAAATAGGTGAAATAATCATTGGCCTTGCCATCCTGGTGGAAGACAGTATATTTCTCTATGTAGATCAATAATTCTTTTCCTTCTCTAATAAGTTCTTCCAACTTATCTCTGCCCCATGCAAATGCTTGGAACAGATACGGGTAAATTAATTTAATATTTAGAATTATATGATAAGTGCTGTACTTTACTATCAAAATTATCATAATTTCTCTTAGGAAATAGAGATGCGGTTGGAGCCCTGGATTTGGATTATGGCAATCTTCACTGCTTACCGGTCCTTGGTGATCATTTATGCTTCGGTGGTGAATGATATGGTCTTTGCCTACCATATCCTCATGTGTCTTCTATGGATTCTCTTCATCCTGGGAAATGTGTATGCCTGGCTAGTAGTTCATTCTTTCTACCATGAGCTGTGTGAGGTCACCAGGCTAGAAGATGTTGCCAGGGTCAAGGTAAGATAATACATAAATATTTCCCTTTCTTTCTCAAATGAGTTAGAAAATCCAGCACTTTCATTGAGTGGATAGTTTGTATGAAGTATCAATAATTAGAATTTTTTTATGATTTTTGGTACTAGAGCTGTAATATGTATGGTAGTTAGTGCCCAGCACTTAGCAGAGACAAGTTGGTCTTTAAGATGTCTCTGATGCTTATACCTTAGAAATATTATGCAGAATTAGTAGTTACTTTGACGAGACACAGCATTATCTGGAGTATGTTGTCTCTATTATCCTTGCACCCACATTGCGCTTGTCCTTTGTTGTTGTGATATTTGTATTTTATTTTATTTTTTTTTCAAAACTTTCCTTTTGATATAAGGTAAATATCCAGGTCTTTGCAGTACAGTAAACCCTCATTATTCTCTAATTATGGAGTGGAATTTACAGTGTATTGTAAATCTATGTGTAAGTATGCCCTGATACAATGGGAAATATAAGTAAAGTGTGATACAACTAATAGTGGTATTTATGTCTGGCTGAGATACAGATATTACAATTTTACAGCTTTGTATAATTATGAAAGCACTATAATTGAAAATACAGTATCATAACTATGCACACAGTGACTGTCATGTGCATCGTATTAACCCTCAAGGTGCTTGAATAATCCCCAGTACTCAAGATTCAGACTTCACATGTACTCCCATCAACTGATACATTTGAATACCATAATTATAGTATTAATTTATGTTTTCAACTAAAGTATTATAAAGCATAGAACACTGACAGACAAACACCAATGTGCAGTAGTAATTGATGTGATGGACTGACTTATTTATCATCTGGGTGTTACAAAAGAATAAATGTGGTCAGAACAAAGAAGTTCACCTTATAAAGCCATTTTTGGAGCTAAATATAATAATAATGCAATGTCTCAGCCACTATAAATTGAATCTGCTCTTAAATTTGAAAGAAAGGAGTTTTGTATCTTTGCTGTCCAGTATCTCTTCTTCCTCGTCCTCTTGCGTATGTTGGCTACCCATGGTGTAAACTTCTTCCTGCACTTGTGTTTTTTCAGATTGAGACAATGAGTACCAGCAGGGGTCTCAGTTCTTGCCCAACCACACCTGGCGCTCAGTCCGTCAGATCCACTCAGATGGACTATAAAGTGTAGACACCACAGGTCTTCAATCCACATTTAGTACTTTACACTTTGTAGGGTTTAAGGATTTGTCCTAGAAATTCTAAAGGTGGATGATAATTATATAACCACAGAATTAACTTACAATAACATGATTACTTGTATTAAACAGTACATTACAGTCTTCTTTACACATACTAGAAGTAGACAAAATTCGGAATTACAATGCAGATACTTGTAATAATATTTGGTTCAATAAAAAATTACAGAAAGTCTAAGTAGAATGAAAATTGTATTCCACTGCAAAGCTTTTGAGTTTAACTACATTCTGAGACATTCACTTAATTGCTTTCTGTATAATCATTCTTTCCCTGTAAAGTCTCATACAAGTAGTGTTCTTGGATGTTTTAGTTAGTCATGCTGCCATTCATTAGAGTATAGGATCAGAAATATTGATTTGTTTTCTGTTGGTGCATTTTGTTGCTCCGAAAATGTCGGTATACATTAATGTTTACTGCCGTACCATGGTCGATTCAAAATTTGTGTTCCGCTGGGGTCAAGATGTCATTGGTAAGCTCTTCTCTGATTGGCTGGCACACTCACCTGGCTCCTGCTCTGCTCCTGCCCCACCAAAGTGAGTGTAATCTTCATCACCATGCTCGCGGTCATAATAATTATATGTTTGTATATTATTTACTCCTGCTCTTCTCATATTCAAGAGAAACAATTTTAGTTTACTAATGGTATCAACTAAAATTGTTTTATTTGATTTGACAAGCGAATATAAATCAAACAATTTTAGTTGATACCATTAGTGTCAGCAGTGGTTGTACCATCCATATATGTTTGTCACAGCTTGATATAACATTATAAAAAGAATTTATGACAAGTAGAAGTGAACAATGTTCCAAAATATATTTATACCACTTTTTACTATACAGTTAAACCTCGTTTTAACAGACCCCGATACAACGGATTTCGGATGCAATGAACACAATCCGCTGGATTTTTTTATTATTAATTTGTCTGAATTTTGGTTTCTCTATTTTTTCTCCATTATATTTTTACATTATACAGTAGGTACATTATTTACACATCATTACATACCTATTTATGTACAGTATATATACAGTTGACTCTCGAATAAACCTGAGGAGTTCTTATACAAAACGAGCGAAATCATAATGAACATGTCACGAAATGATATCACTGTCGTCTGCGAAGCGTGGGTGTGTGTAGCCACCACTTCTCCCACGCTCCTTCCCCCCTTACCCTCAGTCTCCATTCACCCTAGCCCAGGGTCAAGGGAATTATAGGCCTAGCATGCGTTGTCACCTTGTGTTTGACTCCCTCATTTTTATTAATTTACGAGTTAACCACTAGCTTCATGTCAGGTGGTGTATTTACAAAATGGAAGGCCATATCCTTCCATATCAAGAAGGAAGGTTTTTCTCGGACAGAGAAAGGAGAAGGAAACACCAGAGCGTGTGGTTGATAAAAGTAAACAAACGATATCACGTGCTATCTCCCCTCTTCCCCCTACTCTTCCCCTACCACCTCCACCACCACGGATGTCGCCGACTCATTTCAGTCATTACTCAAAATTGCATTATTCGAGTCAACTGTATCTATATTTTGTGTTAATTTTTGTACATACACTTTTTTCTTTTCTTTTTCGTACCCCTCGTAAAAATTCGTCGCTGTATCGGTCAAACGGCTTTAACGGACACCCTCTCCCCCCTATTAGTCCATTAAAACGAGGTTTAACTGTACTAGTTATTCTGAGGCAACTATTAAATGAATTACGTTATCAAACATTTCATCACACGTAAAATAAACCTCCTGAGTGTGATGGTGTAATCAGATTAAAGGTAAAACCTGATATAAATGAAAGACTGAAGAAATACTAAATACAGTACATGTTGCGACCAATTCAGAGTGCTGTCACAAGCAGACGATAGGCCATTATTGTGGTTTGGCATCGGCAAAGACAGCTTGGTATTCAAAATACCGGTAATACAATACTGTCCTGTATATGGTTTAATATGCTTGATTAAAAATACTTACAGTACATAAAAGAATTACTTTATTGTTTTAATATTTGTTTTATATATAGGCTACTACAGCAGATTTGTCCAGTATACCCATGTACTGTATTTCTGTGTTATTAAAAGTTTCGAATGTGCTGGTGTGGTCTGCAGTAACACTAAGTCAGGTGCCAGGCGTAGCAGCACTCTGATTAGGTCGTGGCATGTATTTAAAATATCTTTTGTCTTTTGCTTATATCAGGTTTTATCTGTAATCTGATTACACCATTGTGCTCAGGAGGTCTTGTTTTATAGAGTGAAGTCTTTTATAACATCACTGATTTAATACTTGCTGCTGAAAAGGTAGCATAAATATATTCTGGAACTTTGTTCACTTCTTCTCGTCATTATTTCTTTGTATAATGTTATATCAAGTTGTGACATACATATCCGGATGCTACAACCACTGCCGAGACTAATGGTATCAGGTTTAATTATTTGCCTTGAATAAGAGAAGAGCAGGATTAAATAATGAATAAACATATACCACCACGAGCATGGTGACAGAGAGGATACTCACCTTGGTGGGCCAGGAGTAGAGAGGGAGCCAGATGAGTATGCCAGCCAATCAGGTGAGAGATGAGATTACTAGTTATGTCTAGATCCCAGTGGACACAAATTTTGAACCGACTATAGTAATCTTGATGAAAAATTATCATATATGATACAAACTTGGTTACAGTAATCTATGCTTCATTACAAATGGATCTGCCCCTTTAGTTTATCTGCCTTGTCTACTTATAATTTCATATTAATGGAATACAGTACAGTACTTTATTCATAAAACACTGTTTTTAATCTGACATTTCTAGTGCCGGGTGCAATGCATGCCTGATCAGTGAACTATATAGGTATTTGATAGATATGCAGTATTCAAGTGTCAAAATGAGAGACTACTACTGTAGTATACTGTATATGCCAAATAATTCCTCTGGGTTTGATGCTAGTTATAATTATTTATGTATATAAAAAATAACAGCGAATGTAAATTTATGCATGAACAATAACATTGTAATGTATTAACTTTATTATTTTCAATTTTACATCTGTTACGTCACTTTTCTCTCCATTAAAACCACGTCCACACTAGGGGTTATGAGTCTGGACGGTGTTGCTGGGAGCTGGATTTGGTGACCCCAGGGCTGTTGGCTACATTCCCCAAGTGAATCTAGAATTTTTGGGTGGTAGCACGGACTCACGGAATGCCAGTCTGGCACAGTCACGCTTTGTGTGTCGTTGGGAGTGGACATGTGTTGCTTCATTCTCCTTCATTTTGTTATGGGCTGCTAACTGTACACGCATCTATAACTGTCTTGTCTGCTCTCACTCCCAGTCAGATAATGCAAATAATTACAGTATGCTGTTGGGAATGGACCATAATCATAATAGTAATAATATTATTTTTATTATTATTATTATTATTACTAATGAATATAATAATAATAAAAATACAGTACTGTAACAGCAATAATAATAATATTATAATTATTATTTCTAATTAAAATAATAATTAATATGAATTTATTGGATTAAATCACACTTTATAAAAAGTATGGATCACTGCTTCTACATAATTCAAGAGTTTAGTATGGTTTAGACCATAAGTTATTTACAAATACACTTGTGTGTATGTGTGCGCAAACACACCAACACAACCACACTGCCTGCCAACGTGGTGGCGGACGTGCAATACTGGAGGCATGCCGCGTAACTGTCTTGTATAGTGTGGAAGTAAACACAACCCAATGTTGCACCACCCACATCATTGCCCCTAGTGTGGACGCCGCCTAAGAGGCTATGAGTGGAAGATTATCTTGTTTTAGTTCTTCAGCCAAATATCCTTTTTGGTTTCAGCCATTTTAGCTGCCACCTACAACATGCAGTAGAGATATTAGACCATATTCTTAAAAATACCCAGGCCTGAATGGCAAACCATGATAAGTTTTAAATTTGGTTCGGATATGTCCATTACTGTACAGTACTTAACACATTGAATAATATATTTCTTACACAGTACAAGTATTTATATTTAAGGGAAATTTACTATCTGAAAATCATATTATAACAAGAGATCAGGTAATGAGAGTTGTCTGTACTATAATGGCATTTAATTGAATTTTATTATGCTATTCTAATAGTCAAACTGTTGCCAGGAAATGCTTCCATAACTAATAATTATAATTTAATCATTAGCCTTCCAGGACTTCCAGTTCTCCTTTTTAATCAATTAATTATCTTCAGTACTATCTTTTAATACACAAATTTGCATGCTTTTATGTTCAAACTTGTGTAAATGGACTACATATTCGAAAAGTCTGTATACTGTAATACCAGGTGTGAGATATGATGTTCCTGAAAATGATTATTGCGAATATTTAGTTTATTTGCATTAGGAACTTCAATTTTTTTTTGTGTTACAGATGGAGACCATGAGCTCCTTCACAGCTTCCCGCCCCACCACCCCAGGAGCCCGATCAGACTACTCCTCCAGAATGATTCCTTGAGCCTTCTATCTACTCATTCCTTTCTGCTACACATTTTCTCTAACATTGTTTAGTATGTGGAGAGTTAAGGATCTATATTGTTTACATTCCTCTGGGTAATTTTAAGTTTCAAACTCCCTGTATTTCCTCAGATACGGTAGATAAATGAAAAAGATTCAGTCTCAGCTTGAAGTGCATAATATACAGTACATTATTAGAAGCAATAAATTATATGTTTTTCATAGTTTTGGGAGTCATTGTGGTTCATACAGTATAATTTTTATCACTTTAAAGTGGCATGACCAGAAGTTTTAATGTAATTTTCAAACAAAAAAGTATTCAATGAATGATATACACAAAATCTTTGGCTGAATCAACTTATTGACACAATAAATGAACATATGAAACATTTAGTTGTTTAGTTTGGCAGGATAATGATTGGAATATTTTATATATTTAATAGACTACCATATTGAGAAATATAGTACTGCTGTTATCAAATATTAAATTGATAAGGGTCAGAGGAAAAAAAATAGAGGTAAATTCAGAATTGAACATAAGCTTCCACTTTCCTATATTGTATGTGGATAGGTGAGGTGATTATTTTATTGATTATAAGTGATATTCCGTCCATTTCAATAAACGGTACCTGTCATACAATATATAGTACATAATGTACTATCTAAATTTTCTCGCTATTTTGACTAGAAAGGTTAAATAACTTGTGACATGTGATAGGTGTCTGTCAACCCAGGCTCAGAAGGCAGGTTCTGTACAGTCATCATAATAGTTTATATATAGCCTAGTTGAACAAGTATAAATAGGAACATTAATTCTTCATTGATGCAATAGAACATGAACTACTTAATAACTGCATTTTTATGGTGTACTTAAACCTGTCACTTCAGCTCAGAATATGTTGTAACTACTACTTCTTGGTCTGTGCAATCATTAAAAAAAATTTGTCATAGATGTTATTACAACATTCATAAAAATGCCTTTGAAATCGTATTGTGTGGTTGGGTAATGCTGTACATTATTTAGAGAGTATATTTTAACAGTGATGAAGGTAGAAAAGAGAGAAAATGACTGACTGAGCGACGGGCCAACATACCAACACTTTCTTTAGAGACATTTATAATGCACAGAATAATATTATTATAAATACAGTAGTACTGTACTGTATATACCACTGTGCATCTCAAAGAAAATGTACAAGTGCTTACGGTAATGACTTGAAGGTCATTTACCCACTCGGGTGCCAACAACTTGCATTTACTTCGCCCCCTGTACCTGCTCATAGTGCCAGACATATAATTTATGTGGTAAAATAAAATTTAATTTGAGTTGCCCAAATATTGAAAATATTGGTTGGCCATGGCTGCATGTCGAAGGGTTAAACCGAGTGTCATCGTGCAGGTAAAAAGAAAAAACACACTTATAAATTCTTTTTAATAAACTTAGAAGCAGCTGTGCATTAGTAGTATTGTATGATCAATACTATTGGCCATAAAGGTTGGGACCTTAAATACCTGTACCTTTATTTGAGATGTATAGTTAATAGAAAATCTCATGTAATATCATAATTTTTATTATAATGTCCTTATTTTTCCGTTGAGGTAGAGCTTGTGCGTGTGAATTCCATAGCAAATGATCGGTTTATTATTTGCATTGAATTGTTTGATACTATAAAAATTGTCCTTTATGAACATAAAAAGTTATATGTACCAAATGTATGGTAATATTTCTGTTTACAATTACCTCCACTAACAAAGTTTTAGAGATATGTTTTTTTTATAAATAGATGTTAATAATTAGAAGGTTCTTTGGAGTGAAGTACAACATAGCCTGCCAGTCTTGAACCTACTGGTCCAGGAGGCCTCTCTCATGTTGTGTCTGTTATGTGTCTGGCAATGCAATCTTGCAAGAAGCTTGCTCAATTATTTTGACAGTTAATAATTTTGAAACTGGTTTTACTAGGTTGCCTTTTTCACTTGTAAGGGTCATCCTACTTATTGTCAATCATTGTTGACTTTTTCTTTCACTGCAAAGCCACCAAAAGTAGCACATAACACATAATTAACTATTATCTTTGAAATAATTTTGATCTACTTCTCAATTCTTTTATTTGTTTCTTGCTAGTTTTAAGCATTCATATGAACATATTGACTTTATGAAGGACACTTGTTCAACTTGAATATTGGATGCTCCAAAGTTTTACAGTACACCCACTGTATTTTAATAGAGAATATATTGATAATATTGTAGGTCAGGTGTAGATGATAAAATTATTAAAATTGTCAGTAATATTATTAGTATAACTGCAGACTCTTGTTTCTCTAAATATCTACTGTAATGTATGAGTTAAACTGTGATGCAGTAGGTTTGCATAGTGAGCGTGACCGCAGTATGCGTTTCACCTATTGAGCAATGAACCCCCAAATCAGCACCTTTTATTATCTTATGCGTGATGCTGCCACCAATGTTTTCGTGGCCAAGAGTGGCCCAAATCCGCAGCCGTCCCCAGAACCACGTCTAAATCTGGTTTCCACGTGACGCTAGTGCTCCCCCAAACCCACTCTACAACCAGCTGCTCCCCACAGACATTCTCACAGACACCACACAATACACATTTACAGTATATTTCTCCACAAACACCCTGACACACACACACGTACACTTCTCTACATACACACACTGTCACTATAAATATGCTGTATCACCTTAATGATTATTACATACCGTAGTCGATAGGCATTAAGTCATAATAACAAACAAAACAAACTATATACCCAGGCAGCAGCTCCCTCTCACTCAGTCAGTCTCCCGCTCCCTCACGTCCTATGTATCCACCCTCTCCATTGTCGCCGACTTGTTGCCCCCAACCCTACACCCTACCAACCAAAACCTGCCTTCACTATGCCAAAGTGGGGTAGGGTTGGGGTGGCTGGAGTATGGGGTGGTCTAAGCTCCGCTCACCAGCCCACGTGGTTGTGATGTTGTTTCGGGGGATAGTTTTTCAACGGCAACCCCGTCTTCTTCCTTTTTCTTTCTTTTTGTTGCTAATTACTTCATTTCTAGTTTTCTCTTATGTTTTCACTTATTTTCCACATCTATGATATTAAAACACTGCCTTGGCTAGAGTCAGTGTCACTACAGTCAATCCCCAATTCTAGCCCAGGCCTTTCTAGTGTTATCATTGCCATTGCTGTATATAGCCCTTGTATTCAGTTATGTCCACCTTTGACTTTGAAGGGTTTAAGAACAAATGGAATGAGATCAACATTGAATGCAGTGCTAGTGGGAGTGGTTGCGGCTGAGGGCGAGCGTATAACGTTTCTGTAAATTGTCAGTATGAGGCAGTTGCCTCAATTTTGCCCAAATTGTTGCGCACACCGCGATCCTACTGTAATATACTGTATACAGTTACTAAACCATTTTTCTGCCTTTGAACAGTTTTTTTCTATTTGGTCTTTACTGATATACTGGTATGTGATTTGGCTCAATGTTCATCAGTTAAAATACATATTCCTATAACTTTGACACCACAGAAAGATTTTTTTTTCTTTTGTGTGTCATAATATTGTACAGTCCCTTTAGATTGTAAGATTTCGTAGAAATGGAAATGAGTGATTACCCAAAATTTATATGAAAGTGCAGAAGGTTGGTAGGTTACCAATTGTGTTAGAAACTTTGAATGTACCTTTACCAAATAAGAGTGCAGTTAGCATATAATTTGCTATAACTAAAAATCAGGAGAGAGAATACCAATATTCAAGCTAATTTCTTTAGACTTGGAAACATTCCGTCCATTTTGTGATCTGTACTGGTAGTACAGTACAGTAATAGTTTTGTTTAATTTAAAGATGTACTGTATTTTCCTGCATATTAATAAATATATGTAAAATATAAGAGCCTTTAATGTTTTATATTCTAGTGGAATGAAAATCAGTGTACTCAGCATGTTAATGCATTAAAAAAACACTATAAAACATTGCAGTCCGCAAGCCTTCAGTCCAAACCTAATTATGGTCCACCGCTTAACTATTACCAAAATACGTGAATAAAGAGTGAAAATTGAGGAATGCTAGATATGTAAGTGAATAAACAGTAAAATGTTTGCAGCATAAGATAAGTACTGTATGTACACATGAACAAAGAAGTAAATAATAAGAAAAGTACACGTGAATAAAAGAGTGAATGATAAATATAGCGAAATAAAAGTTAGTGAATCAAGTGAAAATTGTGAAATATAAGATAACTACGTGAATACCGAAAAAAAGAGTGAAATAATAAGATAAGTACGTGAATAAATATGTATATAATTAGATAAGTACACGAATAAAATAGGTACAAAATAATAAGATAAGTACGTAAATAAAAAGTGAAGGTACGACATTGGTACGAGTGTGGTATGCCAACAAGCTTTCATCATTGTTGCCAGATAGGGCGAATTTTCCCTAGACATGGGAATTTAGATATACCAATGGGGAAATTACATAAAGATTGTTTTAGGATAAATGGGGAAATTTCTACTATAATAGATGAAGTTACCATATCAAGATGGAAAATATACGACAATTTTCAAAAGTAAATATTTTTATTGTCATTGTTTGGAAGATATTCTACTCCCACTCCACCAGCAGTTGACGCTCCTCAGAGCCTCCCTTAATATAATTAAACAGTATAAACACTATAATCAATTTTAATGTTCCTATATTCTGTAGCAGACACCAGTTGCAAGCACCTTGAACTTACCTGATCACCTGCCACTGCCACTGGGGGCCGCCATGACACCTGCACGCGCAGCCAACATAACGAATAAAAGGAGCGGCTTATAGCATTCGACCTGCATTAACTCGTGCCTCTGCCGCCGACCTCACCCACTGCTACTCTACCAAACTGGCAAACTCCAGCATACCACGCTACCAGATTTGCACCTGTGTGCATAATAATGCATATATTATACGTTTGTGTGTAATTCATTTATTTTTAGCTGTATGGGTGTCTGCACACTGAGTGTGTAGGCCTATCCTACGCACATACCATTAAGTTGCTTATATAATTATTATGTATGTAATTTTTATATCGGTTTCATTTGTAGTTTTAATTCATTTTCATTAACATGAATTGAACTATTAGTCATGATCACACTCGATGTCATTAATTATTTTAGTCTTCGGCTGCACTAAAAGATTGATAATAAATTATTATGATGAATAGGTCTACTGCCAAATTATATTTGGCCACTTTTCAGTGAAGGGTGGATGCCGTATTGTTTCGTGGCGAGGGTTATAAAACGCACGTGCTTCTATGGATTTGATGGATCTACTATGAAACTATGAGAGTGTGGTTGGGGACCATCCAAACAAACTATGGTAATTGTCACGATTACACGTACTGTTCACTCACCGTGTGTGAATTCATAGGTATGGTACAGCAGGTTCTTTTACCACATACAATTTAATATAAATTTACTTCATTAGTGATCAACTTGCAAAGTTGGCAAGTCAGGTTCAGAAAATGCTACATGGTTGGGGAGGATCATAACGAAGCAAAAGACAAGTAGGTACATACATGTGGTTGGTTGGAAAGGATCATAACAAATTAAGCCACTGTGAAACTAGCCATATAATCCGCGTGGCAAACTACCGGCTCTAATCCCACAAAAACAAACAATGAACGAGCAATAAAAAAAAAAAGAGAAAGTGGTTTTGACGGTTGACCGACCCACCACAGCCAGGATAACCGTTGGCTCCTTGTGGTGTACGTGTTTTGCAAGTCAGGTAAAATTAAGGTCATGCAGTCAGTTTGTGACCTCGATCTGTATCGAGAGGGTCACATAGATCGCTTCTTCGTCATTATATTTAAAGAAACAGTGCTGTCATTGCAACTATTTACTGTATTGTGTTTGAAAATTAGAGGCTTTTGAATCCTCCTGACCATGCCACGTAAAAAGCTCCTTCGATATACCAAAGCCATCAAGTTTTAGCCCGGCTGTGTTAGAAAAGTCAGAGATGATGGGAACCCATTGTTCCATTATCCTAATCAGGTCTGAAGGTTTCAAAATTTGGTCAGTACTGTAGTGTCAAAAATTCATTCATGAAAATACAATGGTACATTAGAAGGGTACTCATTCTACTGCCTACCTTCCCAAACCCCAAATAAAGTTTATGGGCCGGTATATCACACTCACATTTCACCCTCATTATTACCAATAATATTTTGTTCACCAGCCAATGAACAGAGACACAAATTAATTATATGAAAACATTACCCGGTACAGTATGTGATTATCAATTGTAGGCTATTGCTTTACAACTCACCATTCTCTTCTGATCAGAATGACATTGGAAACCTAAAATATATATATATTTTAACCTTCCTTAGCTCTTTCACAAAAGAATCTACCTAATATATGCAGCTAGTGTCGCTAAGATGACCACCCCTCAGGCACACTTTATTATGTGTGTTGCTTGTTTATACTGTAGAGTAGAGACTGGACACCGCCATCTTTGGTTTTTTTATCTAGTTTCCCGCGATACCTCTCAAATTTGTATAAGATGCCAGATACTACCAGTTAGTAATCTATTGTTGACATTCGTGGGCAAAATATTGACGAAAGTTGCATTCTTTCCATATACAGGTATATATTTTTTAATTTTATCAGATCCCTGAAGTTATAAATATTATTATGCGTTATTTAAAGCACATAATAGGACGTGACGAGTTGCCAGACGACGCTACTACACCAAGGCGGTTGACTGAAAGACGATCAGTGTTGCCAGGTGCAGGGAAATTTCTGTTTTAGGGAGTATTGAAGTCCACACATGGAGATTATAATTAAAGATTGTTCAAGAGTAAACAGGGAATTTTCTATCAGACGAAATACCAAAGAGTAAACAGGGTATCAGAGTAAACAGGGAATAATTGAGGTAAAAGGGAAATTCTGATGTTGAAGTTATAGGGAAATTTCGTCTAGCACTGCCAAACAGACCTGGCAACACTGAAGACAACACCCGGGGTACTTGTAACAGCAAGAGCAAGAGCAAGACCAAACATGGCGGCCTATATATTCAGCCAATCAGCGAGCAGCACAAAATTTAGGTGTCCAGTCTCTCTATATAGGGTCTCTACTGTAGAGCCTATAAGTTTAATTTGTAGCCCTTGATGTGAAACTGAACAACACTTGAATTGCTGGCCAGTGTCTGTCTCATTTATGTTAACATAGTATAAAGTGTCTTTGGGACATTAAAATAATGTCCCAAAGATACATTATACAAACAAATGGCATGGAGGGAAAATTTCCCCTCCATGCCATTTGTTCGTGTTTTCTTTTGATGGGTGTCAGAGACTGACTCTCTGGGAGGCGTCACCTCGTCGCTCTCCACGTGTACAGTATAAGACATAATTCTTTTCCAGAGTTCGTCGGATGAATGTGTACAACCGAATAAATATAATGAAAATAAAAAAAAGTCAGGAAACGAACCAGTGCTGTAAAGTTCGTTCATCTTGGGAAAGTTTCGCTCCAAGGCCAAGAGATATACTAGGTCAGGACACTCGCGCTCCTCACCTCCCACCAGGAGGGTGAGTGAATCTGTGACGTAGGTATAAGGGAAGTTGACTATTGGCTGTCCATCAGTGAAGGTTTCCCGCTCTGCTTTCAAATGGATATACAGTGTAGGGCGGTATTTCAAAATCATTAATAGGAATTAAAACCATGTGACTCTGTTCCCATGGGATAATTATCAGATTTTCCTTCACTCTCTTCTCTCTACACACCCACTCTCTCTCTCTCTCTCTGCACATCCACATATACACAGTTTCTCTCTTTCTCTCGTTATTCTGCCTGTTTGATTCTCTTCTATTACTATTCTTACTTTTATTATTAATAGTAGTATTATTAACAGACACTTGTTAATACGCATATGACTTTTATTGTTATATATAGAGTGTCTGTATGAATTGTTTATATAATGTTTATGTGTCTATTTCTTCTAATGCATCTAGCTCTCTCTCTCTCTCTCTCTCTCTCTCTCTCTCTCTCTCTCCGAATTCCAAATACAAAATATAATTATCTCTCAAGTTCTCAACAGATTTCCTGGCAAATATTTTTGTTCGCCCTCTAATGTCTACTTCTATCTCTCGTTTTTCTTCTATGGTCTGTGACGTACTGGAAAGGGTAGTAAGCTCCTCCCCCTGAAATTGATACCTGTAGTGGGGGGGTTAGTGTCCCGACCTAGTATATCTCTTGGCCTTGTTTCGCTCCATTTCAGGAACACAGTTTTGTCTTATACTGTACCATGTGAGGGACTTTGCCGGGCTTTGAATATTCACAACAGAATCTACTTTTGGCTTCGACCTCTCAATTTAAGTGTAGTCTTTTGCAATGTATTCTTTAAACCTTGGTCTTTTGTATCTCTTTCCATTGTAAGGGACTTCGTGGGCTTTCAATAGCTCCACCTGGTCCTACCCAAGGCTAACCTAACTAAGGGCAATTTCAAGTGTACACTTTTGTAATATACAGTAATAACTAATAATGAAACACTTCAAGAGTTTGTTCATCCCAGCAGTTTATTTTAGATTTAGAAGATGTGGCCTCTAACTCTCCTCTCAATGGAGATTTAAAAGAAAAATACAGTATTCCCGATTTTAGATACAGACCGGATATCTCACAAATTCTAACTTGTGAAAATCCGCACATGTGATATAACTCGTTGTGTAATCCTGCAAACAAACTTATATACTGTATACTAGCAATCCAAAATGTATAGCCAGGTATTGTTGAAGTTTCGAATCATTTGACATACTAGTGAACCAATGACAACGCTTATCCTGTTTCACATTTGCTTGAGCTCACCTAACACTCGATCAGGGCCCAGGCTATTCGAAACAAGCCTGGCCAATACATATTTTGGATCTCGACTGTAGGCTACAGTAGTAACTGTACTGTACTATCGCCAACACTAATTAATATATAAACTGTCTAGCAGGCTCCAGCTGGTATAGTCAGCGTCAATTATCTTTTCCTTAGTGTGAATCCCGTGCTGTTCGACACAGTTTCTCCGAATCATTCATTGGTGAGAGGGTAAGTCTGAGTGAGAATGGCCAGGGTATGTCTGCCGCTTGTGTAGAGTGAGGGGGGGGGGGGTGACAGCTGAATTATAATCTACAGAAGTTACTGAGCACCAGGGTTTATTCTAACGTGCAGTTGTACCCCTTTTGTGCAGTTGTAAATTCAAAATGTGCAATTGTAAATCCAGATTTGTGCAGTTGTAAGTTTGTACTTTGTTTGAATTTGCATGGCTAGGGTGTCCTAAACTATGTTGGATCTAGCTCCAATGAACCTCCACCGTTATGTGTGTCTGTTACGGTGTTTCCACCTATCAAAATGTCTGGCATTGTTCATTCTATAATCAGGAGATATCAAGCTTAAGTTTTACATTGGTTTCATTCGGTATCTCACTAGTTGAATCTAGATCCAAAATATAACAACCAATTACTGTCGCTTGTTAAGTAAGCCACCAGTTAAATTCCGGCAGATGATCAATTTCATAGTTTACAAGACTACTCTACTAAACTTTAATATGGGTTACAGATGGTATCTCGTTCGTTGTATCTCAGAGGTCTGGGCTGCCGGTCTAGCGGGGGTTGTGCGGGTGATTTAGGGATCCAGGGTAGGATTAGGAAGGGGGTTAGGATGAGGGTGCATGGATTGGGTCAGGGACTGTGGGTTGAGGATTGGGGAGGTAATGATTGGTGATCCTATTTCTAAAAGTGTCAACTTGAACTTCGGGCAAGAGTGGGGCTATTAACTATGTGAGCTAGGAGCAGCAGGATGCTACGGGGAAAGAATGAGTGCCTAAATATATCAGTGATTGTCTGGTATGTATGGTATTTTAGGTTGTGGCTGCCTCTAATGGATCGTATACTTGTAGGGTGTTGATATGTGTCTTTGTCTATGTCAACTAACTTGTTTGTGATTTTGTATATCATCTGTTGTCTGTGTATCTGTCTTTTTGTTGCCAATGGGTCTAGTTTTGTGTCTTGTTTAAGCAAAGTGACTGATGTAGTGTGTCTGTAATCACGTCTGGCCCATCTTGCAGTTTTGTTTTGTATGGACTCTAATTTATTAATATTATTGTAAGTGTGTGGGTCCCAGACGGTGTCGCAATATTCTCAGTGTGGCCGAACGAATGTATTATAAACAATAATTTTGATGTTTGCGTTATTAATAAATTAAATTACACCTGCTGAGGTTCCTGCGCAAGAACCCCAGGACCCTACTAGTTTTGGCCCTGATGCTACCTATGTGTATTGCTTTATTGTGCATTGAAAAAAAAAACTTCAAATGTTTAAATAAGTCTACTACTCAGCATCCGTTTTCTGTGCCACTTATAATAATAATAGACAGGGAATATTTAAGGTAAAAAGGGAAACTCTAATGTTGAAGTTGGGGAAATGTTGTCAATGAGAAATGACAACACTGGCTTTCAGTCAGCTCTGGGACGAGAAGTCGAGAACCAACAACAACAACAGTACAATAAATAATTAAATATCACCATCATCAACAGTAACAACAACAACAATACGATATCAACTACAACAATACCATCAATAATACAACAACAATATCAACATCATGTCAGTGGTGGACTACAGCAAGTGGAAGGATATTGAGGTTAGTATAACAAGTGGTATGGTATGTATGGTATTAGGTGTATCAGGGTATTGGTATTTTACATTATTTGTCCCATTACCACACTTGATGGATGGATAAAAATGGAAATGGTTGGATGAACTTCAATTTACGATGGATGGATGAAATTAGATGATGGATGGAAATGGATGAATGAAAATAACTGCATAAAATGAGATGGATGAATAGAAATGGAAAAGATGGATGAATTCCACTATGATGTACAGTATGGAAATGGATGGATGATAGATTAATAAATGGATGATATAATTATAAAATGAGATAGATGAGCTTGATCTTGTGATATTCAGGAATTCCAATATATCTAATGTTAACTGATAACTTAGTGGAATGTTCCAGTAATTTCTATGAGTTATTGAGTATTTTTGTTAGTGTTTCAGGAAATCATTTAGGAAAATATTAATGTGATTTATTCCTGCAGTGATAGTCCTCCATTGTATTTTATTCCTATACTGGACTATTGTTTTTTATGGTAAATTTACAGAAAAACTGGGTTCACTATATTGTACAGTTTAGTATAATTATGCACTATATTTGACCATTCTAAGACACTTTTCATCTATGGTGTTTCTCGTTTTACAAACATAATTTGGAAACTAGTCTGACCTAACCTAACCTAGACCACAACAGACTACCAGGACCTAACCTGGGCAAACTACCAGATATAACCAGTGTAAACTATCATAAAGTGACCTGGGCAAATTCCCAGGACCTAGCCAGATGTGGTAACACTGCGCAAGCCTAGCCAAAAACACAGTTATTCTGTAATAATACCTTTTTGATAAATAGACTATCTTGTACACAAATCTCTCATCAGGCCTGTTCTTATTATAGTATTATATCCTTTTGACCACTTATCTTGAAAGTAACCCGAAGTATTGTGTTCATATAAAACAAAAGTACAAATATTTTTAGTATGTGTATTAGAAACGGGCCATTGCATTATGACTATTAAGATAAGTTTTGCCATATATTTGCGAAAGACACTTTGAAATTATCTGACCCACTATACCAGGTAGGCCTACAGATAGAACACTACTGCAATTGTTAATCAGTGCACTGTATACCGACATAGGAATTCTATTAGTATTTATTGAAAGAATTACCGTTTTGTAGCAGTATTGCCAGATCCGGCTAGGTCTCAGTATTTTGCCCCGGTCATTTCCTGTACTTTACCATGGTTATTTCCCCGTATATAATTTGCCCAGGTTAGGTCCTGGTAGTCTGATGCGGTCTAGGTTAGGTTAGGAAAGGTCAGGCTGATTTAAAAATTAGAATATGCCCTATCTTGTAGGAAATGCCATAGAAGAAAATATAGTCTTAGAATGGTCTAAATAAGTGGGTAATGAAGGTAGAAAAACCATACACAATAATGATAATTCTTTAAATATTTACCATTATATCATGATACAGTACTGTACTGTACCTGTTATTGTATTTGTGATTTTGAAAAATGAATATCCTCTCAGATATCCGATGATGAGGATGACATCCATCCAAACATTGACACACCATCACTGTTCCGATGGCGACACCAGGCTAGAGTTGAACGGATGGCAGAAAAGGAACAGGAACTTGATAAACTGAAGAAGGAAAGAGATGAGTAAGTTCAGTTGCAATTACCACTTTGCTTTATAGTGTAATATATTCCAATGAAGACCAAGCCTGATACTGTGACCATTGTAGGATTTATTTATATTTTCTCTCACAACCTGGCTTGGAGGGCATAGCAGAACTCATGTACTGTAGTGTACTGTTGCTGTTATAGTACACAGTAGGAAACTTAAACATTGACTGCCCTGACCTGTAGCCTGGTTCAAATCATTGAAGTAATTTTAGATTGGATATTAAATTAAGATAGTAGATTAAATAATTGGTGTATATTAATAAGATATTTTGTATTGGGTATGGTAGTAGGGTTAGACACTCGTGCAGGGAGATGTATCACCTTGGTGTCAGGAAACTAAAGGAATTGCATGGATTAAATATACTTTTCCAGACTTTGGTTTCTAGTTACATTTCTTGCTACTATAACTGGAGTATCAAGCTAGCTCCAGGTACACAACACACAAATCCATGGAAATATCACCTACAGTATACCAGCTTTATACCTACCCAAAAATGCCTTCTTTACACAGCACACTCCACTGCTACAGAAACCCCCTCTGGGGTTCACCTGAGCAAATAGCCCATTTGAGATGGATAGGCAGACAGATTAATCAACATTAAAATCAACAATGGAGAAATATATTGGGTAGGGTAGGAAGTTGATTGTGCCTTCATAGACTTTGAAAATAGGGTTGATAGGAGAGCTATGACAGAGGTGTTGTGGATTTACGGTGTTGGGGGGTCTTTGCTGAAAGGCATTGAGGCCTTTTGTGCAGCGGTAACAGCATGAGTGCTAGTAGAGGGTGATCAAAGTGAGAGTTTTAATATTAGTGTAGGGCTGAGACAAGGGTGTGTTCTGTCACCATAGCAGTTCAATATACATGTGGATGGTTGTATGAGAGAGATGAAGACAAAAGTGAATGGCCTGGGGGCAAAGCTGAGGCTGATTGGAGTAAATTAGTTCTTGGCAGCAAATTTATTTGCAGTGACACTGCTGATGGCTGAGAGTGAAAGAGAGTTACAGAGGGTGATGGATGAGTTTCAGTCCGTATGTAGACAAAGGAAACTGAAGGTGAATGTGGATAAAAGAAGGTGATGTTATTTGAGAGGTCTGCAGAAACTGAAGTGATTGACTTTGCCACACCCGACAGAGTGGGAGTACCAACTAGGACTAAATGTGAGATAACTCTGGTGGGTGAGAGAATTGAGGAAGTGAAGGAGTTTGAGTACCTGGGGTACATTTCTGTGTAAACATGAAAGTATGAAAGGAGATATTAGAGAGAGAGCAGTGAGGGGTAGACAGGTTATAGGATCACTGGGGAAGATTATGAAGGGTAGAAGTGTGAGTATGGAAGTGAAAAGGGGGACTACAAAATAGTAAAATCCTACCAACACTGACATATGCGTCAGAGACATGGACATGGAGTAGGGCTCATCAGTCTAGAATAGGTGCATTGGAAATGAGTTACTTGAAAGGAGCATGTGGACTTCCCAGGTGAGATGGAGAAAGTAATGAGAGATGTGATATGAGTGAGAAGGCAATTGGTTTTGAGTGTGGGGTGGTTGAGAGAGTGAGGCATAATACATTAAGGTAGTTTGGACATGTAGAGAGAATGCTAGGTGAGGAGTTTGTAAAGAAGGTGTATGGAAGTGAAGTTGTAGAACCTGGTGTGAGAGGCAGATCTCCGGTTAGATGGCAGAACAGAGTGGAAGAGTATGTAAGGGAGAGAAATGTGAGGGGCAGAGTAGGGTTTAACCAAGTAAGGAAAGCGTGTTGGAACAGGGAAAACTGGAGACACTTTTGCTCTGGTGGCCATTCCCTTGGGGAGAGTTCCCAGAGGGAATGAGGTGTCAGAGCTATAGATAGATAGATAGATAGGCAGACCTCCAGCCAAGTTTTGCCAAATGAAGTAGATCGGTGGTTGTTATTGTTCTACCTTGATCATTCCTTAAACTTAAAGAGAGTGTGTGAGGGAACAAGGTGTCAACCCTTATAGATATGATTTGATAATACACTGTAATTATGTTTTAGGTATGAGAATCAAGTAAAGGTGTTGAAGGAGAAACTGAAGACAAAGGATAGTGAGGAAAGCACAGATATGACGAAGGTGAAGCAAGCTCTACTTCAGTTGGAGAAAAAAGGAGATGAAATATGTGTTAAGCAGAAGGAAATGGAAAAAAAAGAAAAAGTAAGTGTAAGGTATATTAGGGGTAGCCTAATACTTTTTATTAAGTTTTGGTGGTTTTCAGGCAGCCATTATAAGAGTTTGTTATAGTACACCATTTAGCAAAAATTCCTTAATTATTTTTAATTATGTATGGTGATTAAAAGGTTTTGTAAGAAAAAAGGTGTACTGTATTTAAAAAGTTGCAAAGGAGCTGTGCAACATTGATTTAAGCAGAATTTATAAATAATTTATGGAAAGATAAGAACATGACGTGGATATTTATTCGGCACGTTTTCCAAAGCAACTACATTTCCAATACTGTACTTTTACTGTAATGTATATAGGTATAGATGTCATCATTGTTAATTCACATGTCATAGACAAATATGTACTCTAAATTGAAACCAAGTTCGATATTCATTTTGTGCTATCTGACTTAATGGAATTTTTAGACTATTAATTTTGGTTGACCTAGCTCCACGGTTACTAAAATACAAAAGTTAATATCTATTACAGCTTGAGCCATGGAATGTGGATACAATCTGTTCGGCTGGGTTTAGTAAAACAATCATCAACAACCCTGAAGGCAGAGGTACAGATGATCTAAGTGAAGAGGAAAAAGAGAAGCGGATGAAAGAATTTGTTAAGAAGAATGAAGCAAAGATTAAGAAGTATGGCATGTTCAGAAACTTTGATGATTCAAGACGATATCTCATGGTAAGTTTGTTCTAGATGCTGTTACCGTATTGCTTATATTTATCTCCTCAGTAGATTTTTTTTTTCTTATACCTTGATTGGTAGGTTGAGGCCAGATTAGCAGCCCATCCCTGAAAAAAAAGGAGAAGCAGAGGGTTGTTGCCCTGGAGGAGACTGCGTTAATCCCAATATGACCCCACCCTAAGCCATAGGGACTTGGTAAGAGCATTTCAGCTCTGTATGGCAGGTGCAACCCATCCACCTAGAACAGGGGTTCTCAAACTTTTTAACTCGTCGACCCCCCAATGAAGTTGCACATTTTCTGTTGACCCCCTAGCAGCCTAGCTTTTAATAATTCAAGGAAAAAAACACCGATGCCAAAATCAGTATGAGTAGTAGTAGTAGTAGTACTAGTTGTTGACATGTAGTATGATAAAATGGTAACACACAGTAAGAAAATATGTCAAGGTGTACGAGTATATGTAGCTTTATTCAAGAAATTAATATATTTGTTTTTAATCTAATGGTGTCTGATATTCTTCAGATTTTTACTAAATATAATCGAGAACTTCAAATTGGAGGCTTCAATGGTCCGTTCAAACAGTAAACATTCACCGACCCCCTGGTTATTCATCGACCCCCTGGCTATTCATCGACCCCTGGGGGTCAATATCGACCACTTTGAGAACCCCTGACCTAGAAGGTCAACTGGTCCCCTGACACCAGTCACTCTTCTTTTGGGACTTGCACTGGAGTTGCTGGAGGATCAGATCTGGGGGTAACCTCCGATAAACTGTTCTTGTGAGTGCATGGAACAACCTCAGTCTTATAGAGAATAATACTGTAGATACCTTTTGCCCAGGGAGTTGGGAGGTTGTGGTTTGGTATCTTGGCCCTCTCTGAAAATACAAGAGCCAGTTTGTGGTGAGATGAAAATTGGAAGCTATACCTACTACTGGTCTGGCTGCAGTAGAAGTGTACACATCAGGGAGGCAGCCATAGCAATCTCTGACTGCTTCTGCTCTTCAATCACAGAAGATATTCCTGTTGATGTATGGTATATGTTTTGTTGATGAGGGTAAAACATCCTCAAGGCTTTGTCTCTTTTGTGTCAGTCTTTGCTCCTTCTGTGATAAGCAAGCTTAAGGAGAAAGAAATGCTCTCTCCCAAGCTAGGCTCATTATTAGAACAGCATCCTCCTAGAGATACTCTTGGTTTTGAGTGACTTCAGTGCAGTTACTGGCACTAAGAGGGACATCTACAAGCTGTTTCGGTCCACATTGCTCTGGTACAGTACCAGGAAAACAAACAGCCATCTCTTTTGTGACTTGGTAAATTCAAGGATGCTGAGGGTTATGGTTTAGCAAAAAAGATTGACCATATCTTAATGGATACTTGATATCTATGTTGTGGTGGCACACAGGCTTGAAAAGAGGATGCCAGATTAACCATATGCTAGATAATTTTGTTGCAAAGCAAAGCTTAGTTAGGCTACCATACTCTGTGGGCTTGGACTGGGAAAAGAAATTTTTAGTACAGTACCTAGGCAATCTTCTCTCTAGTTTTAAAAAATGGATCTTGTAATTGTATTTTGTTGGTAAACTTGAAAGATGTTGAGAAGGGGGAAATAAGGTCATTTCTATTTTGTTTTGTCATGTTGACTTCCTGAAATTTGTTTTTCTGGTTAAGGTTATATTTTGATCCATACTAACCTAAGATATCACATCTTGATACTGTACTTTGTCAGCAAGAGTGTGCAAGAGAACAAGACAATTTTAAGGAACAGAATGCTACAAAATCCCATGCCAGTTGAAATAAAGTACTGTAAATTTTTTGCTAGTTTTTTCAAGAAACTGAGTTACCGGTACAGTATGGTCATTATATTAAATTGTAATGTGCTGTACCTCTGGGGAATTTTGACAAAAACATGTTTGATATATGAAAAGGAATGGAGTTAAAAATTTTAATGTGTTGAAAATAATCTGTACAAAACTAGGCTATTTGCTTTTGATAGGAACATACAGATTTGGCATGTGAAGATACAGCCAACTACCTGGTGGTGTGGTGCATCAACCTGCAAATGGAGGAGAAGGATGACCTTATGTCACATGTGGCCCATCAAACCATATGTATGCAGTTCATACTGGAGTTGGCTAAACAGCTGGAACGGGACCCACGCTCTTGCATCTCAGCTTTCTTCCACAGGTATGCTTTCCTCTCCTCACATATTTAGTACATTGCATTTATTCTATGTATATCTAAAATCCTTTAAGAAGCTGGCATGTTAGGGAGATCTAACTCTGAGTCTAAGGACTACATTATTGCCTGTGTAGGCTTTCTATGGCACTTAACCCGTTCAGCCCCAGCCCCCGCGTGATTACATCACCTCCTCATACCAGATCCAACACGGCATCACTCCTTCATGTGTACCAAACTTTCGGGATCCTTTTTGGTGGTTTTTCCTGTTAAAAAATGTTTTCCTGATACAAGAATCTTTAAAAGTAATGTAATAACGAAATACTGCATTTGAAAATAAACAAATATGAAACATGTACCGTATGAAAAGAAAAGGTAATATTTTAGAACTGTACAGTACTTACATTTCTACAGTTGTCCTATGCTGCTTTTCTGTTGATATTTACATATGTACAAAGGTTTGTGCTTGTGCTGTATTACTTTCTGCACTTTTTCTTGGATGGCACACCACTTGCCAGCCTGTGGCTCGTTTGCCACTGTAGAGCCAGTACAGTATGCCATTCCTTGAAGTGATCCACTGAACAGAGGCCTGGTTCCCCTGGGCACTAGGGGTGGGCAGGAACCGCTTTCTTCGGTACTCACGATTCCGAGTACAGGTATTCTGACTGGCGGAATCGCCAGAACCGGTTCTGGAACTGATTACCGTCCCTGGCTCGCGCTGCCGGCCCAGACTCGGTAATCATATTACAGCTGGACTCATCTCACACACCACAAGTGATTACCGAGTACCAGTACTCACTTGACTCCCGCTCGGTTCCACCGCTCTTAATGATTACCGAGTACCAGTACTCACTTGACTCCTGCTAGGTTCCACTTCTCTTAATGATTACCGAGTCCAGGGAATGATTCTTGGGCGGACAAGGTTATAATGAGTACCAAGTCAGTGAATAATGAATACGATATTTTTGTTAATGGAATAAATAATAAACAGTTGAAACACTTGGCGAATGTTAAATTAATTCTACAATACTATCACATCCATTATATCACAGTGTACATTATCGATTACGTACTATTATAAAATACTTCCTTTAATTCTAATATCATGTTGGATGTTCCACCACCATACTTTAAAAGAGTCATTGCATATCAAACAAAGAATGTAATCAGGGTTAACTTTATCATTGTATGTCCATACCGGTGCCATGTTCCTACATTTTGGTGACATGGTGAAATAATAGTCAACGTAAAATTAAAATATATATGCTTAAATTATACAGCCAGTCATAAGGAACCAATATATTGCAAAGTAAATGATTTATCAGTACCAATTCTTAATGAAATAGTAACTTTTAACGTGAGTGCTGCAACACCCTATCTCAGAGCGACCACACCTACTTTGCCTTCATATATTGAGAAAACGAATACGATTATAATGAAACTGACACTTGAAAGGGATAAGGTAAGAATACTACTAAATGTCTGACACACCTTAACATCTTTAATAATTGATTAACATGAGTCATACACCTACAGCATGAATTAATTCGGTTCAACCTCTATGACGTTACAAGCTGCACTGGCGATAAATGTGTGTACGAGTAATATTTATACCCCATGCTACTACGTCACGAATAGCTTAACCAATCAAATCACAGACATGACATGGCGTCACACTCAGTCAGCCAATGAGCACTGAACCCAAATAAAAGCTGCGTAAAACGTGTCGTACTGCAGCTCATATGAAGGCAATTCTCGTGTCATTATTATTTACTATTTTGCTTTCCTCGGTCTAAGAAAGTTTTCACAACTCACACACTTGATTATATTCGTAGGTAATCATTAGAGGTCGAACCGGTTCCCGAAATTGGTACCGGTTCTAGGACTGCCTTTGGAACCAGTTCCAGAACCTAATTCTGCCCAGCCCTACTGGGCACCCAGGACAGTACTACATTGTCTTTCCTTTTTTCTTTATTGGAACACACTCTACATCGCTTTTGCTTTTCCTCTTTTCTCTTGACGTACCCATGCATGAACAACCTCCACTTCTTTTTTCAGTTTCATGGGATTTTTCATGCTTTTCATCTCGGCTTGTGTCAGCATCTCATTAGCACCACGACTATTTTCTCGCAACCACTCTGTACTTACAGCCATGATAAAGCCAAGAAAGTCACCATGGAACTGACACTCATTGCATTCAAAAGGGTGCGAAATATGAAATGAATGCCCAACTTTTTAAACCAGGCTAAGCTCTTTCTTTGCATTACATATGTTTATCAATGTGTAGAGGCTTATTGAAAAATACAGTTTTGTTTCCAAAATATGTTTTTGTCTTTTCTACCATTGTATTTTGTAGTTCTTCCTAGCAAACACTGCTTGATTCTTTTCAAGTTTTTGTTCCTGAATGATTTTGGGAGGCCCCCTAACACTCCACACAACTCCAGTTAGCATGGTGTCACGTGTCAGTACACGAGGTTAAAAGGGTGAAAATGCCCTGAGGGGTAGAAGTGGACTGGAGGTAGGGATCAACATGGTGGAAATGGACTGTCATCTGGGTATCCGCCATATTGTCGGATAGGTCCAGAATGATATTTGGCTGGCTTCACCTCTCCTGGATTAGTGAGTCAGGGCATCTCCACCCGTTTAACCTCCTTGGGAAAGTAATAAGTGTGTGTACGAGAGATGTGGTCTGAGTGAAAAACTGTTGGTGCTGAGTGCTGGCTGATTGAGAGGGTAAATTGTAATACATTGAGGTGGTTTGGACATGTGAAAAGAATGCCAGATGGGGAGTTGCAAAGAAGGTATATGGGAGTGAAGTTGAGGGAACTTAAGTGACAGTCTTCTGGCCTAACAATCTTCATTTTTCTACTTTATATCATCATCATCATCCCATATTTTCATTATATGAGAATCTGAAGTATGAACGGGTATGGAAGAATGTAATAACTTGATGTACAGAGTGTCTATAAATAATCAGAACTACTTTACTTGTTCATCAAAAGGGATTTGTATAGGTGATTTATGGGCACCCTGTACCGTATATCATAGAGTGTTGTGTAATGTGATGTGTAGATGTATGTTTGAGTTGTAGATACAACTGATTTAAGTGATTACTGCATTTCCATGAATATACTGTTGTATCACTGGGGATGGTCTGGTACCTCAAATGCAGAGGAGAAAAATAAGGCTTAGAAAGAAGAATTCAGATTATGCTACGAGTTTCTCTATACTATGCTGATAATGCTACATGGCTGTCTGTTCCTGCTGCTGGACATTGTCCTCCAGTTTCAGTTTGTTCTATTCTTACTCTGGAAAAAGTTACTACAGTATATTGTTGTACAGTGCTATGTGATTTTGCTGGTTTTATGATTTTTAGAAATGATGCAACACCATTGAGTGGTTGCCAATACTGTACTACAGTATATTTTAATTGCCATGATCTCTAATATTTCCTCAGGATTCAGCAAGCCGAAGAAGAGTACAAGAAAGCCTTTTCAGATGAATTAGAAGGTTTTAAGGACCGAGTACGGAAGCGAGCAGAACAGAAGTTGGAGCAGCTAATGAAAGAGGCTGAAGAGGAGGAACGACAGGAACGGCTGGGTCCAGGTGGTTTAGATCCACTAGAAGTATTGGAAGCCTTACCTGAAGTAAGTCCAAGGCCCTGATTGGGTACTTCTATATTTTTCATAAATTTTTGCTGTGCTACAATTATCAACATTCTCATCCAGTGTTTACACCAGACACACTTCATATTCATCCACAGATGCTCATAGGATTGTTCAAGAGTTTCTTTTTCTGCTGTTTTCCTGTGCCCTACTCCACCTCAAAGTGGCCAACCCTTTCTGTCTCAAGGAAACTGGGTGTTTGGGCCAGTGTGCCCACCCTCCAGAAGACTGTTTTTTGTACTATTGTGTAATAGATTGATATAAGTGAGTCTAAATACAGCTGGTAAAGGTGATTACCTCCTGATGCAGGAATTGTAGGAGGCATTTAAAGACTATCTAAGTATTAGTAATCAATGATCCCTTATTGCCTCTTAGGATCTATCTAACAGGCAGCCATGGGAGAAGAACCCATACCCTTATTACTACAGGGTGCCCTCAGTCATTCAATACTATAATTTCACACCCTCTTTCCTTTATACTTTTACTGTAGTGAATTTTGTCATCTGGAACTATCCATTTATTTATTTTTTTAATTTTATTTTTTTCAGGAACTGAAGAAATGTTTTGAATCCCAGGATGTTGAGCTTCTGCAAGACACAATAGCTAGAATGGAACCGGAGGTTGCCACATACCATATGAAGCGGTGCGTTGATTCAGGATTGTGGGTGCCTGATGCCAACAAAAAAGAGTGAACATGAGGTCCACTAGTATTTTGCATCATCCCAACAAACCTCACATAATTTGTATTTCTCGATGATATTGGAAGTTTATATTATTACTCTCCTGCTTTAAATTTAGTTGACCGTATAAATTTACCAATGTTGATACTGGTATTATCTGGCAAAGAAGAATATTGTTCTGTAGTAGAAAGTGTAGGTAAGTTCTGTGTACTGTACTTCATAGATTTTCTTTTTATATATATTATTCTTAATCTTTATAGGTATGAAATAAAAACCTATGAAGAAAAATTACAAGCATGAGAAATTACAGTTCTTTACTTTTATATTTGATATACCCTGAAGGAATATATGAAAGGTATAATTTGGATTAGCCAAGCAGCACATCTTTTGCCATAAAATCGGGAGTAAGGATTTATACACATAATTGCATTGAGCAAATCAATAACTAAAACAGTCACTGTGTAATATAAACAGGGTTATGCAGCTTGATGCTTGGTAATTGACAGTCTGTTATCTCACATAACTGGTTATAGTCTAGGCCAGTATATATTCTAACACTGACCACTGCACAGGCTGAATGACATACTGTAAGGTACAGCAAACCTATGTACAGTACCAACTATTTTACATAGGGGTTTATTTCTTGCTGTTGCTTTATTTTCCATGCTATATACTTTATATTTAATATTAGAAACTTTCATATGTTTACACTTATGCATTTGTTCTCTTTTTAAGCATTGGATGTTGATGAATAATTTAAAAAATTATATAGACTGTAAATTAATGGTAATTCCTTGTTTCTTTTTTTTAATTTTGTATTTATTCTTAGTATTTTTTTGTTTATATATTGTTGAGGAAATAGAAAGTTTTCCTCTACATATGTTATTGACATGTGTATAAAGTATAAATGATAACTAAATAGACAAATATGTGTAGCCTAACTTTGTGTTACTTCAATTTTCCTGTTTGGATCTGAATCAGAAAGATTGGGAGTTAGAATATTCCCTTGTTTCCTATTCCTATCCTTCGATGCTTGGTCCACTTCACTAGCATTTTCATAGGGATGATTGAGCTGTATTTGCAGTATCTCCTACCCCTATTCCAGACTTTCATGGTCTTAATGCTGTGCTTTCTTGTTTCTACTCCTTTCTATTGGTGGAGATACTTACTCTTCTGTTCCTTGTATCTCATGCCCAGCATCTTATAGCATTATGTGTGGACTGCGCAGAGCAGGGAACCCCAAATTCAATCTTGTTCCCAATGGCCATATGAATTGACCATTCAGTTCAAGTGGGAAATCTCTACTTACAGCTCTAGTACTGGCAAGCCAGTCGCTAAGCCTCTTCCGCTCCCGTGTAATGAACCATAAGAACATCAGACTGGAAACTAAAATTTTAAAGTCTACAGAGCAATCGTACTCACAGGTCTTCTGTATGGCTGTGAGACTTAAATTCTGTACCAAAAGCAACTCGAGCAGCTTGTGCATTTTCACATGAAGGCCCTGTTCTCAATCATAAGGATCATATGGCTGGACAAAGTGAAAAACTTGGAACTTCTGGACAGGGCTGGCCTTGTCGACATCAATGCCCAGCAGGCAGTAGCTTAGCTGGACTGGACATGTCATTCGTATGGATGAATCCTGCCTCCTTCACCAGATATTCTACGGGGTAGCCTACATTCAGAAGACTGGTCGCCCTAAAAAGCTCTACAAGGACTGCATCAAAGACAAACTAAAACATTGTGGCATCCCGGCAAGAAGGCCGAAACCCTGTGCGGAGGACAGATTCTACTGGCATGTCCCAGAGCCATAGATATAGTGAGTTTGGCCAACTAGGTTCCAATCGAGCTGGTTGCTGATTGGTTGAACGGAATAATGTGATGCACAGGAGCCATGTTGTTACCCTACGTCGCTGTCAGCCTCCCTATAGCCACAGTAAAAAAATGCATTGTTGTGCAGCATGGGGTTGATCAATGTGTCCAGGAATGGGAAAACAATGCACTGGTTCCCAAGAGATACTCGGAGGAGGCAGCTTTGGGCAAATAAAGTAAAAAGACAAGATT
This sequence comes from Petrolisthes manimaculis, assembly GCA_034508575.1. Classification (NCBI taxonomy): domain Eukaryota; kingdom Metazoa; phylum Arthropoda; class Malacostraca; order Decapoda; family Porcellanidae; genus Petrolisthes; species Petrolisthes manimaculis. Next base: position 120,039 of record JAWZYT010003587.1, on the reverse strand, counting down.
GGAGCTCAAACAACTTGTTCATCTGCTCGGTTACTAGCCTACAGTGCCAGCACTTATCTTTCAAACTTTTATATTTTTTTACATAGTTTTATAAATTATTGTATACTTAATTAATTAATAAGTGAATAGAAGCACCAAGCCCAGAGGGATTATATATATATATATATATGATCCAGGAATATGCGTAAATCCACAAGGAAGGAAAAATAAACACGGAGTCCCAAGCGCTTTCGTGTATTCACATCTTTTCTAAGGCGCTAAGTACAGTATATTGTCCAATGATTTTGCCATATTTAGTTTAAGGGTGTGTGGGAATAAGGGGACAAGCTTGGAGGGGGGGTTGGGAGGGTGCGGGAATAGGGGATAGGCTTTCTATCCCCCCACACCACCCCAAGCCTGCACCCCCCCCCCCCCCCAAGCCTGTCCTCCTATTCCCACACCCCCTTAAAGTGTCAGAGTGTGGCAAAATCTCACAGTACCGAATGGTGGAGAGAGAATAATGACATAATAGGCTACGTGTCATTACATATTCATTAACCCTTCTTTACAGAGAAAAGATTTCAAAGGAGAATCAACCTAGTATTATGTATGAGTTGGTTTTGTTGAAAAGCTGAAACATTTGCTCTTGATCTGCATATCACTGCAACAAGTGTTGAGATAATCAAGGGTATAGAGAAGAATTGTGCACATTCACCCATTCAAGGAAAAAAAAGGATACTGAATGTAACTAGAAACAGTAAAACAAAGACTGGAGGAGACGTCAGCATTTCTTCAAGAAATAATAAAGCACGAATACATTACAAAGATATTATTTGATTATTTGGAGATCCGATGAAAAGGCATATCCTGAGTTTGTTTTTGTGACGTCACGTGTGTTCCGCTCTGCCTCTGGTAAAATCCTTCAAGTTGTTTGTTTACTTCCGTAGTGTTACTAGTGACCCAGGGGATTTAACTACCCTGACCTTATTATTGTATTAGCACTTCATCATCCTGTCCTGTCCTGCCCCTGGAATACACAGGTGGGTTTTATAATACAGTGATAACTTTAATATTGTAGTTTGTGTTTATACCAAATAATATCACCATCACTTGGAAAATAGCATCAATAAACCTGTAATGCAAGATGTTCATTTTCTATTTCATATCTCCATAGTGCAATGATATATATGGTAATAGTTAAGAAGAGACATTAAATAGGTTACATACCTAACATTACTTCCTTCATATTTGGGTTGGTGATTGTTTTTGCTTTATGATGTCATTTCCCAATGCACCATTGCATTTTGACTAGGTTTTTATTTTCCCCTATGTTTGCCTAGGTTAGGTCCCGGTAGTTCATCCTGGTACAGATTAGGTTAGGTTAGGCAAAGTCAGACTTACCTCTAAAACAGTAAATATTGCGATTGACTGCATCCTCAATTTTAGCACTTTTGTGGAACCCAAGACTTTTAATTTGTGCAAATCCATAAAAAACATGTTTTTTTTTTTTGGCGGGGGGGTCCCCTCATCCCCCTTATAGGCCTACTTTGAAATGGGAGCACAGCATTCCCAGCAGGTTCTCTCCTTCGTGTCACCGCCCGACTGCAGTTTGTCCCTCTATCTATCTATCTATAGCTCTGACGCCTCGTTCCCTCCGGGAACTCCCCCCAAGGTGGTGGCCACGGCAGAAAAGTCTCCAGTCTTCCCTGTTCAAACACTTCCTCCTCACTCGGTCCAGCCCTCCCCTCCCCCTCATGTTTCTCTCCTTTACATACTCTTCCACTCTGTTCTGCCATCTTACTGGTGGTCTGCCTCTCACACCACAGCCCACAACTTCACTTCCATACACCTTCTTTACAAACTCCTCACCTTGCATTCTCTCTACATGTCCAAACCACCTCAGAGTATTACGCTTCACTCTCTCAACCACTCCACACTCAATACCAATTGCCTTCTCACTCATACCACATCTCTTATACACACTCTCATTACTTTCTCCATCCCACCTTGTCAGTTCACATGCACCTCTCAAGTAACTCATTTCCACTGTACCTATTCTTGACTGATGAGCCCTACTCCATGTCCATGTCTCTGACGCATATGTCAGCATTGGCAGGATTATACTATTTCGTAGTCCCCTTTTCACTTCCATACTCACACTTCTACCTTTCATTATCCTCCCCAGTGATCCCATGACTTGTCTACCCTTCATTGCTCTCTCCCTTATTTCTCCTTCCATACTTACATGTTTACACATAACTGTCCCCAGGTACTTAAACTCCTTCACTTCCTGCATCCTCTCACCTCTCAGAGTTATCTCACACTTTGTCCCAGTTGGTACTTCCACTCCGTAAGGTGTAGCAAAGTCAATCACTTCAGTTTCTGCTCCTTCAAATAGCATCACTTTACTTTTACCCACATTCATCTTCAGTTTCCTTCGTTTACATACAGACTGAAACTCGTCCACCACTCTCTGTAAATTCCTTTCACTCTCAGCCATCAGCACAGTGTCATCCGCAAACAAACATGCCGCCAAGGACCAATTTACTTCATTCAGCCTCAACTTCACCCCCAGACCATTCACTTTGGCTTTCATCTCTCTCATACAGTACAACCATCCATATATATATATTGAACAACCACGGTGACATAACACATCCCTGTCTCAGCCCTACACTAATATTAAAACTCTCACTCAGATCACCCTCTACCTGCACACATGCTTTTGCATCTGCATAAAAAGCCTCAATGCCTTCCAGCAGAGATCCACCAACACCATATACTCTCAACACCTCTGACATAGCTCTCCTATCCACCCTATCGTATGCCTTCTCCAAGTCCATGAAGGCAGCATACAACTTCCTACCCATCCCAATATATTTCTCCACTATTGATTTTAATGCAAATATCTGATCCACACATCCTCTACCCTTTCTGAACCTTCCCTGTTTCTCACTAACTTTATTCTCTGTTACTTCCATCAGTCTTTCAGTTAGGACCTTCCCATACACCTTCCCCGGTACACTAAGAAGGCTTATTCCCCTATAGCTACCACACTCTTCCCTACTCCCCTTCCCCTTATACAAAGGTACAATTATAGCCCTCCACCAATCCTCTGGCACCTCTCCCTGCCTCCAAGCCAATGTGCATATATGCAACATCCACTCCCCCACTACCTCCCCCACATACTTTAACATTTCAGCAGTTATCCCATCCACCCCTGGTGCCTTTCCCATCTTCAACTTTCCTATTGCTTTCCTAATCTCTTCCCTTCCTAATTCTCCCTGCACATCCTGTCGTCTATCACCTGCCTCCGTCCCCATGCATGTCACCACTGCCTCCCCTCCCATCTCTTCATTCATCAAACGATCAAAATGCTTCTTCCACACTTCTTTCACTTCCTCACTTCTACTCACAGTAACTCCATCCTCTCTCTTCATTCTCACACTACCAGACTTTCCTTCTCCTCTTTCTCTTTTTACCTCCTTCCAGAACAGTTTCTTATTTTCCCTAAACTTCTCACTTAATTTCCTACCAAACTCCTCATCCACTCTCCTTTTACTCTCACTCACCATCTTCACTTGCCTCTTACAAACATTGTATTCTCTCTTCCACCTCTCTTTCACTTCCTCTGGCACATTCCTCTGTAATGTTCTCCTAAATGCCTTCCTTTTCATCATTATTGCATCCTTCACTTCCTCGGTCCACCATGCACTCCCTTTCTTGCCCCTCTTTTTCTTCTTATACCCCACTACCTCTGTTACTGTTCTCATTACTATTTCCTTAAACACTTCATACATCTCATTCACTCCCACTCCCTCCCCTATACTCAACCTTGCATCCTCAAGCACCTCACCCAACCTCCTCTTATATACCTCTTTATACTCACCATCATTCAATCTTCCACTTGCTACCTCCCTTTCGTTCTCCCCTCTATTCTTCCTTCTATACTCCCACTTTGCCCGGACCCTAATCCTTGCCAACACTGCATAATGGTCAGAGCACTGGAACATGCCTCTCACCACTCTTGCATCCATCACATCTTTTCTCAACCTTTCATCAAAAGCTATGTAATCAATCAGACTCATCTGCTCACCCCTTTCATCTCTCCTCTTCCATGTGTACCTGTGGATCAGTTTGTGCTCAAAGCAGGTGTTGGGTAGGAACAACCCCGCCTCGGCACACAGATCCACCAGGCACTCACCATTCTCATTTATTCCATTCACACCCCACTTGCCTACATACTACATTTCCTCTTCTCTCATTCCCTACTTCTACCCTCATTCCCTTCTCATTCCCTCTGCTACCGAAATAAATTGTATCTTAAAATTGAAATGTTTAACCAAGAGTACATTTGTACAAGATAATGGTAACCGAACCCTACCTAACCTAACCAGTAATTCTCCGGCACAGTTAATTGCAATATTACCGGTAACCTCTAAAATATGAATATGGTATAAATATTAAGTATATAATGTGTTATTTACTTGTTTTACCCCTTTATCCAACCTCTCATGGGGAGGGAGCCCAAAATGGACTGGCACACTTATATTTCAATGTACAGTACAGTATATAAAGTTGCTTACACGGAGTATAAAATTATCCCCAAAAAGTGTTGAATAAATATGTTTTGTCTTTTTCCATTTCTGTGACTCTTCTTTTAAACTTTACCCTCCCATTATGTTAGGACAATGTTACTTGATGCATAAATCTGATCTTGACACTTTTTGATTAATTTGGCAGTCGCCTCATGTTCTCACACATTAACCATGGCCCTAGTATGGTAGAGCCAGCAGTAATGTTCTGTTTATCTTGTTTATGGTATGGCACTATGAACAAATCTTGATTGTCATGGCAGAGGAGTGAATCATGAAAGGTACAGTAGACGTGCCAACTCAGCTCTTTATCCATCTTACAGGGTTATTCAGTCAAATGAATATGTAGGGATAACTTGATAACTTGAATGATGCAATGATCCAATAATGTATTCTAATAAAGAAGGTAATTATTATGACATGACTTTGGCTCAAAGGTAAATGTGTTAGAGATAAACACCATGGCTAAGTCCCATTAAGATTTAAGATAGAGAGGGAAAAAATTGTAAAAATATTTTCAGAGTTTACTTTGACTGTGGCTACCAGACCAATGAACCCAACCTAACCTAACCTGGATTGGAACAACCTTCTAGACCTGGACTGACAGCCATGTAATGATGGGTGAGCCAGCTAAACCAACAAACACAATTTAAATGTGAGTCAGAAAAGTACAGTACAGTGTACATAATTATACAGTTAACTCTCGAATAACGCTATTTTGAGTAACACATTTTTTATTTAACGCTGTGTAATATGTAGGGGGGATACAATTAAATAACTCATTGTTTGATTTAACATGGCCACGCTCACCCACTCAGAGCGCAGAGTGAGGGAGAGTTGAGTGAGGAGGCAGAGTGGAGTGATGAGTGTTAAAAGTGAAGAGAAATGTACTGTACTGTTACTTTACAAATGTAAATACTGTACAGTATTACAATTTGTATTAAGCATATTAAATTCATATAACAATTTGTATTAAGGTTTTCGCAGATGACTCATGACTGAAATGAGTCATTGGCATGTGTGTTAGTGGTGGAGGTGGTAGGGAGAAGGGGGGAGATAGCGTGTGACATCGCTTGTTTACATTTTATTTGCCATACGCTGGTGTTACCTTCTGCTTTCTCTGTCCGAGAAATACTTCCTTCTTTATATGGAAGGATATGACCTTCTGTTTTGTAAATGCACCACCTGGCATGACTGAGTGTTGAAGCTGGTGGTTAACTCGTAATTACTAAAAAGAGCGAGTCACACACAAGGCCTATATTCCCTTAACCTTGGGCTAGGGTGAATGGAGACTGAGGGTAGAACAGAGTGGAAGAGTATGTAAAGGAGAGAAACATGAGGGGGAGGGGAGGGCTGGACCAAGTAAGGAGGGAGTGTTTGAACAGAGAAGACTGGAGACCTTTCTGCCGTGGCCACCCCCTTCGGGGGAGTTCCCGGAGAGAACGAGGCGTCAGAGCTATAGATAGATAGATAGATAGGAGTGCGGAAGAAGTGGTGGCAACACACACACCCACACTTCACAGACGACAGTGATATCATTTCGTGACATGCTCGTTATGATTTCGCTCGTATTGTATAAGAACTCCTCGGATTTGCTTCACTTATTTTTGCCACCCATTCTATATTTTGACTCAACTATTCATACATTAGAGTAACAAAATCCCCCAAAAGGTAGACTTTTGCATTGTCCAGGAACGCAACCTCCACTATTACCATTGTTTCCTATAGGGAAATTAAGTTTAAATAACACGTTTTTAAATTAATAACGTGACATCTCCAGGAACGTAACTATCGCGTTACTCGAGAGTCAACTGTATTTTACTCCTCTAAACTTACCGTAAGGTCAAGTGAGTTCGGACGTCGGGTGTGTTCGAACATTTTCTCGAAAAAATATTTTAGTAAGAAGCAATCAATCAAAAATTAGTTTATGTGAGTTTCTTCCTTATGATTCCCTCTTGCTCCCATAGAGATAACTTGTTGTATTATAAGGCCTAACTATGAGAAGAAAAAAAAATTGCTACTATAGATTTGATAAAATATCAGAATGCTGTCAAACTTCTAATGGGAAACACGAACCAGACCACAAAGAATTCAATAACAGATGTTATTTCTTATAGTAATGAGTAGACTGACAATAAAGATGTTAAAACTGGTCCCACCTGTATCTCATTGTGCTTCATTGGGTTTATAAAGAAATGTTCAATATTTTTAAGGGTGACATTACATTTCACAGTGACAAAAGCACTCTCTGTTTATTGGGTTATCCTGCTCTATGCTCATAATTACAAAATTTGAACACATACCGTTGCTTTAAGAACTACTGTGTAACTATACAAAAACCTATTTGAACTACCGTACTAAGCGATTGTCATAGTACAATAAGATTTCCATTTTTTTATATCTGAGGATGGGATACCATCAGATACAATTACTAACATTATACCATATTAATGAGTGTACAGTATGCACTTGAAAGTTCATTATTTCTACAGTATACTGTATAGTGTAATGCTGTATTAACATGTACCGGTTATGTTTCTAGTGAAAAATTTATGATACAGTACTTTATAGTACAGTATTCACTGTGAGGCATCCAGTAATCTTTTTTAATTATTAATTTTTCCTGTATTGTAGGTGGATCAGGACAGGAAGACTAGCCCTATCTTCCCCATGACAATGTTTGGAACGAAAGAGTCCAATCGAGGGGCATTTTTAGAAGCAACAAGGGAAGCTAGAGCTGAAAGAGCAGCAGAACGACAGCGTGATGAAGCTGCCATTAAGATCCAGGCCAGCATTAGGGGCTGGCTGGTACGGGTGTCACAGGATCGAGAGCTCAGGTCAGTGCCCTCACTTTACACTGAATTTGTTTCTATCTATCTATCTATCTATAGCTCTGACGCCTCACTCCCTCCGGGAACTCACCCCAAGGGGGTGGCCACGGCAGAAGAGTCTCCATCTTTCCCTGTTCAAACACTCACTCCTTACTTGGCCCTGCCCTCCCCTCCCCCTCACGTTTCTCTCCTTTACATACTCTTCCACTCTGTTCTGCCATCTAACTGGTGGTCTGCCTCTCACACCAGGTCCCACAACTTCACTTCCATACACCTTCTTTACAAACTCCTCACCTTGCATTTTCTCTACATGTCCAAACCACCTCAGTGTATTACGTTTCACTCTCTCAACCACTCTACACTCAATACCAGTTGCCTTCTCACTCATACCACATCTCTCATACACACTCTCATTACTTTCTCCATCCCACCTAGTAAGTCCACATGCACCTCTCAAGTAACTCATTTCCACAGCACCTATTCTCGACGTATATGTCAGTGTTGGCAGGATTATACTATTTCGTAGTCCCCTTTTCACTTCCATACTCATACTTCTACCCTTCATTATCCTCCCCAGTGATCCTATGACCTGTCTACCCTTCACTGCTCTCTCCCTAATTTCTCCTTCCATACTTCCATGTTTACCCAGAACTGTCCCCGGGTACTTAAACTCCTTCACTTCCTCCATCCTCTCACCCCTCAAAGTTATCTCACACTTCGTCCCAGTTGGTACTTCCTTCCACTCTGTAAGGTGTAGCAAAGTCAATCACTTAAGTTCCTGCTCTCTCAAACACCATCACTTTACTTTTACCCACATTCACCTTCAGTTTCCTTCGGTTACATACAGACTGAAATTCATCTACCACTCTCTGTAAATTTCTTTCACTCTCTGCCATCAGCACAGTGTCATCCGCAAATAAACTTGCCGCCAAGTACCAATTTACTTCATTCAGCCTCAACTTCACCCCCAGACCATTCACTTTGGCTTTCATCTCTCTCATACAACCATCCATATATATATTGAACAACCATGGTGACATAACACATCCCTGTCTCAGCCCTACACTATTATTAAAACTCTCACTCAGATCACCCTCTACCTGCACACATGCTTTTGCATCTGCATAAAAAGCTTCAATGCCTTTCAGCAGAGATCCCCCAACACCATATACTCTCAACACCTCTGACATAGCTCTCCTATCAACCCTATCGTATGCCTTCTCCAAGTCTATGAAGGCAGCATACAACTTCTTATCCTTCTCTATATATTTCTCCACTATCGATTTTAGTGCAAATATTTGCTCCACACATCCTCTACCCTTTCTGAACCCTCCCTGCTCCTCACTAACTGTATTCCCTGTCACTTCCATCAGTCTCTCTGTTAGAACCTTCCCATACACCTTCCCCGGTACACTAAGAAGGCTTATTCCCCTATAACTACCACACTCCTCCTTACTCCCCTTCCCCTTATACAAAGGTACAATTATAGCCCTCCTCCAATCCTCTGGCACCTCTCCCTGCCTCCATGCCAATGTGCATATATGCAACATCCACTCCACCACTACCTCCCCCCCTATTTTAACATTTCAGCAGTTATCCCATCTACCCCCGGTGCCTTTCCCATCTTCAACTTTCCTATTGCTTTCCTAATCTCTTCCCCTCCTACTTCTCCCTGAACATCCTGTCGTCTACCACCTGCCTCCATCCCCATGCATGTCACCACTGCCTCCCCTCCCATCCCTTCATTCATCAAACGATCAAAATGCTTCTTCCACACTTCTTTCACTTCCTCACTTCTACTCACAGTAACTCCATCCTCTCTCTTCATTCTCACACTACCAGATTTTCCTTCTCCTCTTTCTCTTTTAACCTCCTTCCAGAATAGTTTCTTGTTCTCTTCAAACTTTTCACTCAGTTTCCTTCCAAACTCCTCATCCACTCTCCTTTTACTCTCACTCACTATCCTTTTCACTTGTCTCTTATATACATTATATTCTCTCTTCCATCTCTCTCTCACTTCTTCCGACACATTCCTCTGTAATGTTCTCTTGTATGCCTTCCTTTTTTTCTCTATTGCATCTTTCACTTCTTCCGACCACCAAGCACTCCCTTTCTTACCCCTCTTCTGTGTCTTATATCCTACTACCTCTACTGCTGTCCTCAATACAATCATCTTAAACAATTCATACACATCATTCACTCCCATTCCCTCTCGTATCCCCATCCTTGCATCCCCCAGCACCTCACTCACCCTCCTCTTATATTCCTCCCTATACTCTGCTACATCCAATTTCCCGCTAGCCACCTCCCTCCTATTCCTCACCCCTTCACCCCTCTTACTATACTCCCACTTAACTCTAACCTTCATCCTCACCAACACCACAAAATGGTCGGAGCAATGGACCATTCCTCTCACCACTTTTGCATCATATACATCCTTTTTCAACCTTTCATCTACTGCCACATAATCAATCAAACTCTTTTGTTCTCCTTTCTCATCCCTTCTTCGCCACGTATACCGGTGGATCATCTTGTGCTGAAAGAAGGTGTTGGCTAAGAACAGCCCACTCTCAGCACAGACATCCACCAGATACTCACCATTCTCATTTATTCCTTCTACACCCCATTTACTTACAACACTCCCCACTTCTTCACCTCCCACCTTTCCATTCATATCACCCATCATTACCACTCTCCTTCCATCATCAATCCCTCTCAGACATGTATTCAACTCCTCCCAAAACACTCTCATCTTCTCTCTCCCAGTCTTACTCTTTTCATTCACGGGTGTATAAGCACACACCCATGCATACCTTACCAGTCCAATCTTTCCTGTCATCCACACAATCCTTGACCCCTTCCACCCATGTCCATCCACTCCCTTCCACACCCACGGAGACACCAACAACGCACACCCTTCCTTCCCTCTTCCTTCATACCCGTCCACACTACCCCTCCCTCCATTCCTTCCCACAGTCCACTCTCTCTTCCCTCCCCACACTCAGCCACTCCACATCCTTTCACATGTGTCTCCGTCACTCCCATAACATCTACTCTTCCCTTCCTGAAACATTCCACTACCTCTCTTCTCTTAGTCACATCTGTCATTCCATTCACATTTATCGTTACAACTCTCATACACTCCCTCTCACCCACTCCCCCTACAGGGCAGCTTGGAGACTCCCCCCCGCCAGTAGCCATAGTTGTCCACTCCCCCATTGGGGGGCCACTGATGGCTGGCAAGGCCAATGCAGTGCTCATTCCCAGAGGGACACGGGTCGCCAGCATTGTCCAAAGCTAAAAACACACGGTCAGAAATTAAAAAGAAAATTATTACAAAATACAGTACAGTATACACAAATTAAAAATCTAAAATACCATATTACAATAAAAACCTTAAAACCTAAATGTGGGGGAAGCTAAATCCTACCCCCACACCACCTCCCCCTTTAGCTCCACCTTCTACTTTAATAAAAACAGGATAAAAAAAGGTGGTGTACCCCCGAGGTCGCCACTTGGAGGCGGGGTAAGGCTTACTTACCTACCCTTCCTGGGGAGGGGTAAGTCAACGAGGTTTTGACTCTTCCCAATACTGGCAATTAGCTAAGTGCGCAGCAGCAAAACCTCGACCCCATTGGTTATGATATTGCCACTGCGCAAAGCAGTTATTATTGTTATTGTAGTTCCCCAGACTGTCTGGCTGAGTAATTTCGAATGTGATTGACCGAAGTCACACAGATGCTCGGATCCCCAAAAGGAAGCCAAGGAAATACTGTAGTGAGATCTGCTTCTGTGAAGGCAACAGAAGAAGGGACTACTGGCTCATGGGCATGAACCCTCGAGTCAAAGAACCCATCAACAGTAGCCTCCCTTTGTGTGCCACCCAATTGGGCAATCTTGTTAGCTACACAGAAGGAATGAGAAATAGTAAACGAGACAGATAAAACAGGCCAGGGTATGGTAGAGGATGCTAAATTCCTCATTTCTGAATAGAAACAGCCCTTACCAGTGGGAGAAGGTGATAGAGAGGCTGGACAGCAAGCACCAAGGAAATAGAAGGAATGGAGGGACAGTTGAAGAACTGAAAATGATTGGCTGGGGGCAAAAGGGTGCCAAAACCCTTAAAGTACTTCCCACATCGCCGCAGGCAATACTTTTCCTATGGGGTGTTTCTCGGCTTACCATTTGCTGTGTGGCAATATAGCTGCAAATTTATTCTGATAATTTTTTTAAAACTTTCACTGAAGTTAGCTTGTAGGCCTACTGTAGCAAGTACAGAGAATAAAAAGTGCATTTCATTATTTCTCTGCAATGGGATATATTACCCTTCTATATTTTTTCTTATTTTGTTGTTTGAAAGATTATGAAAAAGATGGGAATTGAGGAATTGATTGTGAGAGCATTCATTAGGGCTTAGTTACCACTAACACTTTAAAATGGAATTATTGTACATGATCAAGTTGAGGATGAGTTCCAGTCTCACAGTCCCTGGTTTTCACTATTTAAATAGTGAGAGCTAAGGATATGGGTGAAAGAGACTTATTGAATGACTAATCTCGTGATTGGAACCCACAGGTGTACTGTAGTTTTATTGATAATGTTACCTTCGGAGATAAAGTATTTTTACCATGTACTGTATACTGTACTGCACAATAGAGCATCATGATACTGTAATGTATTTCCTTCATACTTAACTATTCCCATTTCTATTTTCAGAAAGAAATTTGATGAATTGTTTGGCACAGAACCAGTCACATCAGAACAAACACCATTTCTTCCTCCTGCTATGGATGCATTCCAGGAAATGACAAGGTTTATTAAAATATATAATTATGAAAAAGATGCAAAGAGATTTGAGGTTTTTACCAGGTAATATCTATTCTTTTACTTTTGATGGTTTACTGTCCACAATCTCTATTGTAATACAGTATATGTTACATGATTATTTTATTGAACTAAGGAGAAACCATTGATATACAAACTATACATACAGTATATAAACGTTCTGTACTTATTAACTGATGTTAATTTCTAATTCAAATTACCTAAAACATAATAGTTTTGATGTTCTCAAATGAACCAAATTTTTCCTTCCAAGTAAACTGCAACCATGATCAATTTGCAGAGCAAAAATGTGGCATTACTTATTAAAGATGTAGTCATTTGATATATAACCAATCATTCTTTACAGGGGAGTGTGTGGGAACTATCAAGGAATATGTCTCCTTAGTGTAGTGAGGAAGGTGTATTGTAGGGTAATGATTGAAAGAGTGAGAGAGAGGACAGAGAAATGGGTGGGAGAGGAGCAGGGTGGGTTTAGGAAGGGAAGAGGGTGTGTGGACCAGATTTTCTCCTTGAGGTGTGTTGTGGAGAAATGTCTGGAGAAGGGACAGAAGGTGTATGCTGCATTTATGGATTTGGAGAGGGCGTATGACAGAATTGATCGAGAAGGTCTATGGAAAGTACTGAGAATATATGGAGTGCCTGGGAAGTTGTTGTTGTTGTTGTTGTTGAAGTTCCTCAAGCTGTCTGGCCGAGCAGCCCCGTGCCTGGGAAGTTATTGAGGGCAGTGAAGAGTTTATATGAGGGTGCAAGAGCGGCAGTCAGGGTAGAGAGTGAGCAGAGTGAGTTCTTTGAATTGAATGTTGGATTAAAGCAAAGTTGTGTAATGTCCCCGTGGTTGTTCAGTGTATATATGGATGGAGTCATGAAAGAGATACAGGGAAGAGCAGTGGATGTTGGTGTTCCCATGATGGGGGAGGGAAGTGAGTGGAAGCTTCCTGTGCTGCTGTTTGCTGACGATACAGTACTGGTGAGTGACAATGAGTGGGAGTTGCAGTGTCTGGTGAACATGTTTGGAACTGTGTGCGAGAGACGGAATTTGAAGGTAAATGTGGGAAAGAGCAAAGTTATGGTCTTTGAGAGGGGGGCAGCCACAGACTGTGAGGTGAGGTTAAATGGCCAGGTTATGGCAAATGTCAGCTCATTTAAGTATCTGGGCAGTGTGATGAGTAAAGATGGAGGTTTGGAGGATGAGATGCAGGAGAGGGTACAACAGGGCAAGAGGGTTGTAGGAACGCTGAAGTCAGTGACAAGGAATAGGGCGATGAGTATGGAAGTGAAGAAGACCCTGCATGATAGTGTTGTAATCCCAACACTGACATATGGGAGTGAAGTGTGGACGATGACAGAGAGGCACAGATCAAGAGTGAGAGGTGTGGAAATGAGTTACCTGAGAAGCTCATGTGGAGTGACATGGAGAGATAAATTGACAAACGAAGAAGTGCTTGAACGATGCAATGTGGACGTGGATGTGCTGGAGAGTGTGAAGAGGAACACCTTGAGGGGGTTCGGTCATATACAGTGTAGAATGTATGGGGAGCGAGAGATTGGTCAAAAAGTTGTATGAGAATGAGGTGGAGGGATGGAGAGGAAGAGGCAGACCGAGAACGAGATGGAAGGATGGAGTTAGGAGGTATATGAGCGAAGGAGGCGTTGGATGGGAGGATGGATGCCAGTTGGCAAGGGATAGGAATGCATGGAGGCATTTCATTTGTGGCCCCCCCCCCCGGGGATTAGGGCGTCTGGCAATAGATAGATAGATAGATAGATTCTTTACAGGACAGGCTATGGTATTTAGTTTTGTTCTCATCACTTCACCGCTGTAATTTGATTGATAATATTATATACACTACTCTCTTAATATTATCTACTGATGTTTACCCCCACAACTCTATAACACTTCCAGATATGAATTAAGAAGATAATATATGAACCAAGATTGCATATGATACCACACTAAATCAGCTGTACTGAAAAGATAATGATGTGACTACTATGTTCTTATGTGAGTGCATATTATTTTCCAGGTATTTGTTGGCAAGTATGGACAGTGATAATTTGAAGCTAAGTTATGTGTCGTGTGGAATGAATAAAGACTTAACTTTACACTGGATACAACATATGAAAGATGTGAGTATGGTGCATTTTTTGTTTACATTAATTTATTTACACCCTTTAACTACTCTCTCTGCTGTTCCAAGCCTTATCATGGCATGTTGACAAAAAATAAAATAAACAGTTTTAGTATGGAAATACAGTTAAACCTCGTTATTTCGGACCCCGTTATTACGGATTTCGGTTATTTCGGACACAATCCGCTGGAGATTTTTTTTTGTCTGAATTTTGGTTTCTCTATTTTTTACTATTATATTTTTTACATTATACAGTAGGTATATTATTTACACATCATTACATACCTATTTATGTATATATACAGTTGACTCTCGAATACTTCCGAGGAGTTCTTATACAAAACGAGTGAAATCATAATGAACTTGTCAGGAAATTATATCACTCATCTGTGAAGCGTGGGTGTGTGTTGCCACCACTTCTCCCGCACTCCTTCCCCCCCCTATCCTCGGTCTCGATTCACCCTATAGCTCAAGGTCAAGGGAATATAGGCCTAACCTGCCCTGTCAACTTGTGTGACTATCTCGTTTTTAGTAATAACGAGTTAACCACTAGCTTCAACAGTCATGCCAGGTGGTGCATTTACAAAACAGAAGGCCATATCCTTCGATAGAAAGAAGGAAGATGTTTCTCGAATAGATAAAGGAGAAGGAAACACCAGAGTACAGTATGGCTAATAAAATGTAAACAATCGATATCCCGTTATTTTCCCCCTTCCCCCTACCACCTAGACCACTACCACGCATGCGTGATTTGTTATCTTTACAAGCGCGGGTTGGAGCCTTCCACCAGCAAGGGTAGTTCAGTAGCCCCCACCAGTGCTTCAGACTTCATTGGCATTGAGTCTGAAGATTCTGACTCAGAGTAATAGCTACTCTGATACGTCCCACTATACGATCACGGCAAGAAATAAACTCATCTCTTCACCACACAAGGTAAATAACATTTAGGTATATTATTTACACATCACTACATACCTATTTATGTAGATATATCTGTATTTTGTGTTAATTTTTGTACAAACACGTTTTTTTTTTTTTTTTTTTTTTTTTTTCTTCGTACCCCTCGTAAAAATTCGTCGCAATTACGGTCAAACCGCAAAAACGGACACCCTCTCCCCCCCTATTAGTCCGAAATAACGAGGTTCAACTGTACTTAAGAAAACTCCATTCAAACATAGAACAACCCTTCTGCTTACCAGGTCTAGATTCAGTTCAGATTTTAATAGTTCAGTAATCTTTTCTAAATGTTCTTAACGTAGCCTAATTATATCTTGCAGGTTCTGTTTATTGCCTGTAAAATTCTGGAGAGTCTTCAAGCAGAAATACCTTCTGGGAATCGCCTCATCTCCCTGTATCTACATCTTCTTCTCACATTCACTGCCACCAACACTTGGCGTATAGTACGCATGCCAAACTTTGAACCTTTAAAGCCAGCATTGAATAAGCTTACTGAAAACCTCATTGGGGACTTGGTGACTAGAGGCTTGTATACTACCTTGAATGTAAGTATTAATATATTATATTAGAATATTATTTTCTTTTAATGATGAAATAATAGTTTCAAGATTCTGGAGTATGTTAGCATAAATCTATTGGTAACATAGATAATTTGTGAGATTGAGATAAGATTAAGAAATTTTATGTTCACTTGTAGCTTACTCCTAATGATGTTTCTCAGCATGTGTTGGTACGAGGTCTTTGCCGAGGAAGAGCAGCTCTTCGAGGTGCTGCCATCACTACCATCATAACATTGTGTCTGCGGCCCCTGATAGCAGCTCAGTATTCAGACAAACTCCTCTCACTTACTATGATCCATATTCTCAGTGTTCCTGCTCTCATTCATCACTTAGTTACATTGGCACCAGAGGTGAGCTGGTTCTCTGTAGTTTTCCATTTTTTTATCTTTACAAATGCAGTTTGCAATGATATGTAATCCTTCATGTTTGTTTACTGATAAATAAACAAGAAACCTCAGTATTTTTATTAAATTTTGCAAGATGATTGGTCATTATGAAACCTAAGCAGTAAAGATGGAAATATAAATATTTTTTTGCCCAAATTAAGGTGCTCTGCACATACAGCAAGGGCCTTATAATCATGCACAGTTGGTGCATTGCACTTCAAGTTGATTGTTCGCCTTAATATTTATTTAAGGGGTTATCAAACTAGCACCGTTTATGAGGTTTTCGTAGGACTGGTGGAATAAACTTCTGTGAATGAGAAACAGTGGCAGCATTCGCGGGACGGAGATGGAATGTATTTCTAGCCAAGACAGGTCTGCGTATATAGAAAAAAGTAATTAAATATTATATTAATATCAATTATTTAAAAAAAAGGGTGGATTACTATCAGAAAATATTTTGGTATTAATTATTTTGAATAAAAAAAAACTGCTGAAAGAAGAAAATATGATGTCAACATTTTACTCTATTTACATCCTGACTCCCAAGTAGCTAGTACAAGGAGGATATGCACACATGTAGTCGTCATTGTATGCAAACATGGACAACAAATCAACTCTACATTGGTCTTTCCTCTCCTCTTCAAAAATTTTAGTTGCAAAGGCCAATGCAGCCATAAACTGGTCATCATTATCCACAAGATCCATGTTATTGCTTAAGTTTTGTTGTCGTCGTCCTGTGACTCATTTGCTATGCCATGTATTCAGTGTTATACGTACAAACAACTAGCCCTTGCCAGTGTGATAGGTCCTGTCCCATCTGTTTTGGTACCTTATTCCACCAGTCCCAAGAATATCTTGTACACGGTACTAATGTGATACTCCCTTTAATACCATTTCTTTATTTTGAAGGAAATTCAATTGTATTCTTTTTTTTCAGGGATTACAGATGCTACACTCAAATGCATTGTTTGAGAAAGTGGTGGAATTAGTACAAACAGAACAAGACTTAAGAATTGTTTTCAATACTTTAGAGGGATCCTATGCTTTGTGTCTTCTAGCAAATCTTGTGCATCTGGCTTATGAAGAGAGCAGTACCTCACTCCCAAAGCTGGCATTCCCAAAGTTCAATGTAAGTTGCATTGTTTCTTTGCTGTGAAATTATATAACTTATTCACACTTTTTTTTTTTGCTATCCCAGCATCTCCCACATGCTCCTGAATACTGTATACTCAGCGATCTTGCACTTCAACCTATGTTCATATATCAAAGCTAGTTACTTTATTGATTCTACATTCAGTATTATTGTTCTAAAGTTTGTGGTGAAGCGACTACTGGAGAAGTGTGGAGAGTATGTGACCACCAAGCAAAGCAGTCTAACACAATGGCATCCAGTGCTTGGCTGGTTTTCTCGACCTCTGGATCAACACCTGAATGAATCTTTGGCTATAGTCAAATCACAGTTACAACTCCTGTGGTCTGGTTCCATTGTGAGGGTGATGTTTGCTGCTCTTACTAGACTGGTGAAGGAACAGGTGGGTCATGATTGTGGTACAGTAGTTGTATTTTTTCAGTCACTCCCAGGAGCATCCCATCATGAATTTGGCAACCCTGAGCTAGGATTATTATTGCTAGAACTACTACCCATCTTAAAATGACTGTCCACTTTCCCACTCCAGAGAATCTGAGTGGTGTGATAAGTGTACCCACCTCTTAGAGAAGGGGGCCGTGTGTCATGTTGTCCAACATGCCTTGATGTAAGAGCAGGTATCCTTGAGTTGATGTAAGTGGCACAGGTGACTGTTTCCATAAGTATGTAGATATTGCAGCTTGTTCTGTTCTTATAGATCAGATAAAGGATATAGAATATACTGTATACTGTATATAAAACCTGTAACCAAATTCTGGAAGAGAAAGAAATCCTGGCAGTACTATTTATCTCCTTTCACAAATATGGTAAAACTATACTATACCTTTATTATTTTCAATAATAGATAAGGTTTTATGTTTTTGAGAAAATTCTCAACATATGTTACTGCTTGTGGCAGATGAATCCCTAGCTAGGATAACCTATTGATAAAAATGTTGCAACAATGAAGATAGAGACAATGCCCATGATTTAAAGGCATATCCATATGATGAGAAAGAGAAAGAACAATTTGGCTACAGCCCTCATGATTATACTATAGAACAAGACATCATTCGATGGCAATACCGCCCCAGCCACCACTCGCCCTTTGCTCTCTTTATTTTTTTGTGACCTTGACCTTCGACCGATTTTGCCCAAAAGTTAATCATTTTGTTTTATGATCTGGTCTTGACAGCAGAATCAAAGGAAGAAGTAACAAATATGTTTAACAGGTGGAAGGAAACGATGGAACAGAGGGGGCTGAAAATAAACATGGAAAAGACAAAAATGATGGTGACTGGAAACAAGGCTCGAAAATTAATTCAGTCAGGAAGATGGCCATGTGGATGTTGTGGAAGAGGAGTAGGAACAAACTCAGAGCTGTGTACTGAGTGTAATAAATGGTGTCACCAACGATGCTCGGGTTTGATAGTTCTCCGAGGTGTGCGGAACTTTGTACTATATGTCCTAGATGTGTGAGGGAGGGGATGGGTGGTGATAGTGATGGTGATGAAGAGGATGCCGGGTTGATGGTAAATGGAGGCGTGTTAGAGGAAGTGCAACAGTTCTGCTACTTGGGAGATGTGTTGGACTGTGAAGCAGGAGTGGAAAGGGCGGTAAGAGCGAGAGTAGCAACTGCATGGGGAAGATGGCGAGAAATGGCCAGTTTATTGGTGAACCGCAGCATAGGGCTGAGGACCAGAGGAAGGACATACGAAGCCTGTGTGAGACCTGCTCTTATGTATGGAACAGAAACATGGGCATTGACAAACAGACTGATGGAGGTTATACGCAGCTGTGACCGTAGAATGCTGAGATACATGGCAGGAATGAGGTGGCAAGATGGGAAGTATAGCAGTGAAGTGGCAGAGATGAGTGGGGTTGAAGACCTTTCTGTTAGGTTGAGGCAGAGAAGACTGAGATGGTTTGGACATGTGAGAAGAGCGGAGGGGTGTGTGTTGAGTGAGGTGGAGGAGGTGAGAGTCGAGGGCCGGCGACCGGTGGGAAGGCCCAAGAAAAAGTGAAAAACGTGTGTAATGGAAGATATGAATTTAATGGGAATAAAAGAACATAAGGTACAAGATAGACAGATGTGGAGAACAGTCATCACCCGTCCAACCCCATCCTAAATGGAAAAATATGGACGTTAAACGAAAATGATGATGATGATGATGAATATCTATCAATAGAAAAAAATGAACATCATACGGCTAAAAATGTGGACGCTAGACCTAAAACAGACACTTGACCTTTGCTATCTATATTTATTGTGACCTTGACCTTCGACCGATTTTGCCCAAAAGTTAATCATTTTGTTTTGTGATGAATATCTATCACTAGAAAATAAAAATGAACATCATACGGCTAAACCTATGGACGCTAGACCTAAAACAAACACTTGACCTTTGCTATCTTAATTTTTTTGTGACCTTGACCTTCGACCGATTGGCCAAAAGTTAATAATTTTGTTTTATGATGAATATCTATCGGTAGAATAAAAATGAACATCATACGGCAAAAAATGTGGACGCTAGATTTAAAACAGATACACGAACAGATAATGAAATAAATAAATAAATAAATAAATAAATATCCAGCACCGAAAACAATATACCTCCCCCTTCGGGGTGGTATAATAATAAGGAAAGTTCCTTTTGTTTACTATGAAAGTGCAGTAAGCATTTTGAAGGTTTCTAGGGAAGCATAGAGTGTGGAAGAAAGGCCTTTTTCTGATTTTTTCCATTTTGAATTATACTTTAAATGTGACCAAACATTGACCTTGTGTTTGACTCACTATGATACCCTTTCTGCTCCTTTGAGGCTACTTATTGATATAATTCCTTCATCATTTAATGATACATCATCTTCCTAAATCTCTACTCCATTCCAGTTTCTAACTTTATCATAATTCACTGATGATGTCCAACTTTACAGGAAGTATCAGGAGGTGATGTAAAGAACTGTACTGGAGTGCCAGCCTCCTCTACTACCCCATCCTTAGCAGGGTTGGGTTCTCTGGTCTCCTCTGCACTGGACCGCCGCCTTAGTTCTGGTACCACTGGGGGCTCCTTACGGTCATCCGGGGGCTTCCGAGGTGGAGGTACTTACAAGCTGGGGTCTCCTGGGGTGGCTACTGTTGCAATGGTCTGCTCAATGTATCACACTGCCACCACCACCCTCTCACAGCTCAGGATGGATATTCTTACTGGTTAGTTAAATGAATTCTGATATCATTGACAACCCTGGAACACCTCAACCTGGAAACTCTGAATTTCTCTATATGCCTTCCAAATTCAACAATCATTATAATTTTATTGGTCAGGTTTGTGCTATAAGAGTGAGATGGTTCCTCACCTGTGGCAAGTCTTATCATCATTGGGTCCATCGTGTGGACTTAAAAGTTTCTTGGATCTTCTGTCTGCTTCAACCAAAGCTACAGCACCAGAATTCCACATGCTCATGCTCTTCTGTGATGCCACAACGCACCTTGTCTCGTAAGTTCGTGGTATCCACGAAAAATTTAAATATCATTTTGGAAATACTGTTAGTATATTTTGTACATTGAGGTAGCCACCTGTGAAAAGTGGTAATAGAGTACTTAATGTAGCTGTTCAACAAATAATAATGACAATTGCTGATGATGTATGATAGATGAAGGTAACCACACAGTGGTATTGATAGGGCAGACACTGAGTGAGGAATGAAAATGAATTGTGTAAGGATAAAGAAATCAGGAGCTTAATTTCTTTATTTCTTTGCAGAGTTTTGGATGACTTGGAAATGTATGAACAACAGAAGCCATTTAGTATAGCTGATTATACAGCTTTGTCCTCCTTCTTGAACACTTTTGCTTATAAGGTATGTATTCCCTCGCTACAGGGTTCATGAGTTTTGTGTGGCCTATATGCACTGAATGAATTTAAGAAGTGAAGTATATTGCTGCTCTTCCATGCATTCTGTAGCAATCTTGATTATATTAATAACTCTAGACATATTGCACTATAATTAGAGTGTAAAACTCTTTAAAAACTCTTTGAATTGTTTTTTCAGTTGACAAAAATTTCTCTTGATCATCATCAATACCCCATTTCCTTTGTTTCAAGGGAAATGGAATAAGAATTAATAAAAAGGGACAAATGTACCCAATAAAATGTACAACACTACATTCACTTTCCCTTTCAAGACCAGAAAATAATTCTTAGAAATAAGTTAAGGTAAGAATAATGCAGAAATTAGTAAGAATAATTTTTAAGTGATATCCTTTTTTCCTCAGATTATCCACAATGGTCTAGTTGATGTACGCAATGTTCAGAATAGTGCGCTGTTTGTCTCTGTGCACACCTTACTGATGCTGTTACACAAGAGGAACTCCCGTCGCAACTATGTCACTGATGCCCACTGGTTGATTAAAGAAATACGTGTGTCCACATTTACAGCAGACCTTGAGCGTGGCAAGAGAACGGCACAGGTAGATTAATTTTTCCTTTAATGTCATTACAAGCATGATGTTGATATACAGTATTCATTTTAACTATACCTGTACTGACTTTTAATTTTCATAACATATCATATATTGACCCCTCCATGTTCTGATAAAAGTCATCTTTCATTAAAATTAAAAGATAGTGAGACTTCATAAGCCAGGATATATTCTTCAAGATGTAACTGTAGGTTAGTATGCAAGAACTGTAGAGAGATAAGTAAAATGTACAGTTGCGGCAGATAGTCTTTAACCAGTCTGTGATTGAAAAACGTGGCCAGCTGTTTTGAACTGTGAACACGTGGTTTCGTTGCTTCAGTCAACCGCTTGATGATAGCATAGGTATAAAGGTTTTGAGTTTTCGGAAACTCCTGTGCTGGTCACGGCTATCTATAACTGACTAGTCAAGGATTACTTGCCACGACTGTACATCTCTGAGAAGATGTATGAGTGAGTGTTGTTTGACCACATACTGTATAAAAGATTGTTGAAACAATTAGAGTAGTAAAACAAGGTGGGTGTAGTAAAAATAATGATAGTCCAAGAGCATGGAACTAATGTGAATGTGTGAATTTATTTCTTCTATTGTAAAACTAACTTAATTTTATATCAGTTGTAGGATAATAATATGGAACATATTATAGTACTAAAGATCCTCATTATTCAGGTACTGATGCAGAAAATGCCGCATATCATTCCCCATACTGAACGGGTGCTACTGTTCAGGAAGTACGTAACAAATGTGGAAATCACTGATACCACAGTCATCACCATACACAGGTAAATAAAACTCATATTGTTACTGTCAAAATTACACGATATATAGCTATCTATTTAATATTCAAAGAAATTTTTTTTACTTTATCTGATACTGTATTCTGAGAATAAATTTATTTGTTTAATATTGATAAAAATAATCACCAATACCAACTGCACATCATTTAAAAAATCTTGTACCTGTCCTCATATGACAAATAATGGTGAAAAAACATTGTACAGCTCCAGACAGATCAAATGACAAAACCCTATCCACCAACGACTTTGTTTGGGCCTCAGCAGATCTGATAACAGTTGGAGGTGGAGGGAGGGAGGGATGTGGGTGGGTGAGGAGGGGAGAAATATGGGAGGGTGAAGAAGTAGCGATCATGGTGTGGCTGGTGGTGGGAGGGAAGGATATGAATGATGGGGTAGGGGAGACGAGAGTGTCAAGAGGTATGAATGCGATGGAATATAATAGGATACTGTACACCTTTAATATGCTGTTGAATCAGCAATAGTTTAAATAATTGTATCCTACATTAGGCAGATAAGGGAAAGTGAAGATGATGGTGAGGAGGAAGAGGATAAGACAAATTAGGGTGAGTATTTGAAAAGAGGTTACAAACAATTATTTATCACAATATCTGCTGCATTATATTGCACCTTCTCTCGCTGTAATATATGAAAATTATTAATTAAATTATCACCTTTCACAGCCTACAGAATCTTTCTTTTACGTATAAGGCGGTTTTCCATTTTATCTCTTTTAATAATCATAATTGTCTATGAATACTCCTTCATTAATCTATTTACCAGGCCATATTTTGTTATTTCAATATACATTTTAAATACTGGGTGTTAAACCTCAATTGGCGCTGTTATTTGACATTTTAAATAAATTTGGTCTGATTTTATTCATATATCTTTTAAGTAACTGGCAACCTCACACAAACCTTCCTTCCCCTGTCCTCTCCCTCTTTTACTCCCTCTTCCCTCCTTTCCTTCGGTACTATTCTTAATCTCTCCTTTCTCATATTTTTAACCTTCTCGTTCATACAAAGATTTAAAGGCATAGGCCTTTCTCTCTTATTAAAACGACTAGAAATTCATGGCGAAGGATATGATATTAGTTATTTAGAATGACAGAGTTGGTAGAGGCTCATTCTTGACAGGATTATCCCAGCCGCAGAATTGGCAATTAATACACATGTCAGTACGCCCCTCTCTCATTTGACAGGGAGGAACTACGAGATTCAAAATTTTCAGAATCATGCAACTAAGCACTAACAAAATATGGACTGTTGGTCTATCTATCTATCTATCTATAGCTCTGACGCCTCGCTCCCTCCAGTAACTCCCCCCAAGGTGGTGGCCACGGCAGAAGAGTCTCCATCTTTCCCTGTTCAAACACTCCCTCCTTACTTGGTCCAGCCCTCCCCTCCCCCTCACGTTTCTCTCCTTTACATACTCTTCCACTCTGTTCTGCGATCTAACTGATGGTCTGTTGGTTTGCCCTGAGTAATAGTGTGTATTGCAACCAATAGAGAAGACAGGTGAACCACTGTTGTTTCTCATTGATGTATAAATATCTAATGTATTTATGTGTCCTTGTCTAAGTTTTTAACCACTGTTGTTTCTCATTGATGTATAAATATCTAATGTATTTATGTGTCCTTGTCTAAGATTTGGAAATTTGGGGGGAGAGGTAGGCAGCTAACTGTATACAGTACTGTGGTTGTAAATTAGCTGGCTTAACAAATACCCTTCCTTCACACCAATCAGGATAGATTTTCTTTACAACATCATACTTATCTTGTAATATAAATGATAAGGATACTATATCTCTCTACCCATCTATCAATCCAACTTATTTATAACACCTACCGAAATGTTCCGGGACGCAATATTGGTGACATGCAGATATATAAAATTATTCTCCCCTTCTCACCCATCCATATTCATCCGTCCTTCCACCTGCAACTGTTACCAGATCCGCTGAGGCCCAAACAAAGTCATTGGTGGATGGGGTTTTGTCGTTTGATCTGTCTGGATCTGTACATTTATAACCCTCTGGCATAGGGCAAGGTATGGAGTGACCCCATTTTTATTGAAATAGCTGCACTCACTGTTGTTGAAGGTCCTCAAGCTGTCTGGACAAGCAGCCCTGTGCTCTCACTGTATAAAACATTTCTCACTGGCTTTTGCCATCAGGTCCACTCCTAGGAAGGAGCAGTTTAGATGCATCTGTATATTTTATAAGCAGTAGTTGTAAAAAGCAACTCCTTGGGAGGTACTGTACTAGCATCATGGTGTGAGGAAACTGAACCCTCATTCTCTTCTACTCATTCATCTTTACATTCAACTCCTAAAACAGTACTACTGAGTGCATCAGTATCCCATTTCCAATACATTCTGACTAAAAAGCATTATTCACACATTTATTGTTCCAGGGCTCGTCTAGTTGAAGATGGATATCGACAACTAGCTTCGTTATCTTCCCATTTACTAAAGGGTATGATAAGGGTAAGATTCATCAATGAGCAAGGTCTGGATGAGGCAGGTATTGACCAAGATGGAGTATTTAAAGGTAAGGATTCTTTGTTAACAATATGTTTTTTTATCTCTGAATCTTTCCTTTCTATATTGAGGTCTGAGAGAAAAAACACCAATATTTCACACTACTGTAATTATTAGTATATGTTGCCAGTCACAAGCCCACCTTGGGTATAAATTTCTTTAAAAAATCTTGCTAATGCACAGACAGACAGACAAACAAACAAACAGATTTGTGTCAGGTACAAAATCAGAACTAAACCTGTTGGCTTGTGCTTGTGTGAAAAAGTTACCTAGCTGCTTAAATTCTAACTTCTAATGGATATACAAGTATTTTTATACTTTCTCCATACAGAGTTCCTAGAGGAGACTCTCAAGCGAGTGTTTGATCCGTCTCTGAATTTGTTTCGCCTTACCAGCGAGGAGCGATTATATCCCTCCCCATCTTCTTCCATAAACGAAAATCACCTCCAACTCTTTGAATTCACTGGACGAATGCTTGGTAAAGCAGTTTATGAGGTGAGTATTGTCAGTCTGAATCTGAATAATATCATTCCCAAAACATTAGTATAACTCTAGTACTATAGTAATAAATTACTGTACACCTCGATCTCATATAGAACATCCAATAGGTCGATAGAAGACGTCGTTCTATGTGATACACGTAACCTATGGGGAAAATTACAATTGGTCGATCAATCACCAAAATTGTCCCTGAAATTAACATAAAATATTTGTTTATGATTTTCTTGCCTTAATCCTACAGGGATGTATGTAAAATGCATATTACAATTCGTATTAAGGTTTTGGCAGGTGGTAACTCATGTGACTGAGATGAGTCAGAGGCATCTGTGGTGGTGGAGGTGGTAGGGGGGGAGATATCGGTTGATTATTGTTTGTTTACTTTTATTAACTATACGCTGGTGTTTCCTTCTCCTTTCTCTTTCCGAGAAATAACTTCCTTCCATTTTGTAAATGTACCACCTGGCATAACTGAGTGTTGAAGCTGATGGTTAACTTGTAATTACTAAAAACGAGTGAGTCACATACAACGCAGGCTAGGGCTATATACCCTTGACCTTGGGCTAGGGTGAATGGAGACTGAGGGTAGGGGGAAGGAGCGCAGGAGAAGTGGTGCCGATGGAAACACACTCACTCACACTGTACAGACGTCACTGATATAATTTCCTGGCACGTTCATTACCATTTTGCTCATTTTGTATAAGAACTCCTCGGATTTGCTTCACTTATTTTCGCCACCCATTATATATGGATGCAATCGTTTTGTTAAATAATTTTAAGCTAATAATTTGGTCACTCGTTCTATACGAGAATTGTTCTATGTGAACATGTTCTATATGAGACCGAGGTGTACTTCTTAATACAGTACTGTATATTATTTTATTTATAGAAGAGTAAAATTGCTCATATATACTGAAAACTTTATTATACTTTACGCAGAATATATTGGAATGTAAGCCCTCTAAATCAGAATTAGATAAGTCAGAATTTTGGGTATGGGAATGGCCATGGTCTTGCCAAATTCGAATTATGAATCGGATTATTATGGCTTGGCTCCGTGAAATTCTTATGATGTACACGATGAGTGATATCATACTCTTGTATTAGTAGTTTTAAGTCAGTTAGTGAGTGAAAATTACAGGATGTAAAGTAAAAGTGATTGATTATTATTGCATCATATTTTTCTGAAAATTGTAAACATTTTCTAAATATTTAACACAGAGACTTTTGGCGTGTGTTTGCCTTAAAGGCCTGTAAGTACTGTAGTGTAAAAAGCCTCCAAGAAGAGGGTTAGCTTCACCATTCAGTCTTCTGAGACAAGGACTGATTTGCTGAATGCGGCAGAAAAAATTAAAACTATTTTGCCATGATTATTCCCTGGTGTTACTTCCGAGCAGTAACAAAGAATTGGATGTATGGAAGCAAAGCATGGACAATGATGAAGAGATATAAATCAAGAGTTAGAGGGGTGGAAATGAGTGTGGAGTAATGTGGAGATATAAAATGATGTATGAAGAAATACATGAGCATTGTGGTGTGGATGTGGATGTGCTGGAGAGTGTGAAAAGGAACATATTGAGGTGCTTCAGTCATGTGGAGTGTATGGGGAGAGAGAGGTTGGTAGACCGAGAGTGAGGTGGAAGGATGGAGTTGAGAGGTATATGAGTGAGATTAGTGTTGTGTGGTAGAAGGGACGGGACACCAGTTGACGGTACAGGTGCTAAGAGGTGATACATTTGTGGCCACCCTCTTCGGGGATTGAGCTGTTTGGCAATTGATAGATAGATGAATAGGATTACAGTATATTCTAGGAGGAAAAAAGGTTTTAGCCAAATTATTGATTATCTAGTACAGTACTTGTTTATTATTGTATTATCGACTTTCATGTATGAAGTATAAGTTCCAAGAGTGTCAGGTGTGTGACTTAAGAATATGAAGCTACTGTTGCTGTGGATTATGATTATGAGAAATTTTATTATCAAACTGAAATTAGGAGTCCTTCCTCTGAAAGGAAAGTAACTGTTTTTCGATCATTTAAAGTGATACTCTCATGATCAAATTAAGAGGCTACTGATTCCTCAAAGTTATGCCAGGAAATGAGTCGACTTGATATATTAGTACGAGTAAGGAATCTGTTTTAAAGACCAGTTTGGAGGAATCAGTAGCCCTCTTTTTTTTTACCACAAGAGAATAAACCCTTAGAGTTGATTTAAAGATTTTACATGTAGATGGATTGTACAATTTATTTATTTCAACATTTTCCCCACTTATGTTTTTTTCTTTTTTTCAGGGTATTGTAATTGACTGTCCATTTGCCTCCTTTTTCCTGAGTCAAGTGTTGGGAGAGCAGCAGTCAGCTCTTTACTCATCCATAGATGAGTTGCCTTCACTAGACCCAGAACTCTATAAATCAATGACATACATAAAAGTGAGTTGTGGGTCATTAAATTTCTACTGTACATAGATATGCCCATTTTTTATTGTTCTATTGTTATCTAAAAGCATTGCTTGAAATGGTATCTGGGAATTTATTGTTATTTTCTAAATTAAACCACTATTAGAAGTTTTTATATGATGTATACAATTGTGTAACATTAGCCAGAGTATAGTACTGTACTACAGTGTTAAAAAATGACACCCAGCTACATGCACGACCTCCTGACATCCACCTATCTGAATCCTCCCTTCCCTGTAAGGACAGAGTCCACTTGGCCAGGCTGCGGTGTGGCCACCACCCGGCCCTTCTGACATATCAAAAGAAGCTGGATGGAGCCATTGTAGATACCTGTCTGGGATGCAACACAGCACTTCATTCTATTAAACACATTATTCAAGACTACAACGAACACAACCACACTCGCCAACAACACAACATACACTCTCTGAGGGCAATGTAGGAAAGCCCGGTTCAGGCCATGGCCTTCCTCAGGAGCTCGGGGCTGTTCGGCCAATCAGCTTGAAGAACTACAACAACAACAACAACTACAGTGTTTGTTTTCATCAGAGTCCACATATAGTAGATGTGGGAACCGCACATTAGTGAAGACTATCTGAGTGGGCTTCTGCTTCCAGGCCAAAATGCATATGAGCAACATCTTTACTTCTGCTTCCCCTTCATACTTCAGTATTTTCCACCTTCAATCTCCCAATTGCTTTCATAACTTACTCCCTTCCTACTTCCCTTTGTAATGCTTGTCGCACACTACCCACCTTTATCCCCATGTACAGTATGTCGCCACTACCTCTCCTCCTGTTCCCTCAAATTACACCATATTCTGTAAGATTCAGTGTAGCAATAGCTAATTTTAAGCTATTATTGACAGTAACCTTATTTTTCAGCACTATGATAGTGATGTGGGTGACCTGGATTTGACTTTTTCATACGATGAGGACTACTTGGGTCAGATAGTCACCCATGAACTAAGACCAGGAGGTAAAGTGGTTCCTGTGACAAATGATAACAAAATTGTGTACATCCATCTAATGGCACACTTCAAGATGCACACACAGATCAAGGACCAGACAAAGGCATTCATTCGAGGGTTCAGGTCCATCATCAATCCAGATTGGCTTTCACTGTTTTCTGTTCCAGAGGTAAGTACTGTACTTTTGGTGCTCACTTTTATATGCAAAGATATTGTATATTAATTTAATGTTCGTTAAGACTCATAAATAGACTCAACCCTTGATTTAACAAATCCCCATTGAACGGACACTTCTTGCTACTGGACAATTGTTACACATCGAACCGCAAGTCCGTTACTTGAAAATTTTGTCTGTGCTAGGTGGCTAAAAAAAAAAAAGTAGAAGTGACTGTAAGAGAAAGTGAAATAAGTCAGCATCATTAAAATGCCATATGAAAAATGCAGATGTATTATGTTTTAGACACATTTGTTCAGCTCTTTGTGGTGGAAGTGTGAGGATGGTTATAAGATCATTGGTGTTAATACTTGAAGAGTGTCTATAGTCAAACCAAAATGTACTGAGCCCGTGGATGGAGACAGGGATTAAGAGCGGCGTTGCCAATTCATCATTAAAACAAAACTTCGTGAAATCCAACTTTCTCTAAAAATATAGTACAGTGTACTGTACAGTACTTCAATTACATTCATTTTTAGTAGTATTTTTCTTTCACTCAGGATATTATTGGGTATTCTACTGTAGTATAAAAAGCAGAAGGATACTTGTAAATAAATTAAGAATAGGCCTAACAGCTTTTGTGATATTTTCATGTGCATTGTTTATTGAACTGAGTATGTACACTATAGTATATGCTAAACATTATAGACCTTGAATGATATATATATGTATTTCAAGCTATAAACAGTTAAAGAAAAGGATTAAATATTCATTAAATATCCATGGCGTTTGGTGCGAGAATGACCGGGTGAATGTCATGTGCGAGTACTGTACATGTGTCCTTGACCCGCCTTTACCTACCCTTTGTCATGTGTTTTATAGAGTAGTTGTTTATATACTTACAAAATACCTAACATGTTATTGTGAATATTTTTTTTAACATTGTATTATACTGTACATCGAATATTTATAGCTACAGTAATATGAATTGGTTAATATTTTAACAATTTAACCATTTGGTTCTGTTTGGTGATGATTTGACAACGCCGCTCTTTATCCCGTCTCCACCTGCGGGCTCAGTACATTCTGGTTTGACTATAGTGGTTATCTCGCCATATGTGAAAAAACACAGCAAGACACAATATTGTAGTCAGGAGCACCATATGGCAAACATAGCTATTCAGTCTACATACCTGAGTCTATGGTATTGATAAGAGGGTGTTTGAATGCATTCAGTATAGGGTACATATTAAAACAGCAAACCTTGTTTTACACACAGCTTCTGTATAGGCAAGTACCCTGGGGTCTTACAGTGTAGATGGTTTTAATGGTGCTGCATGCCACAACCAAATTTTTGCCCCTAGGACTTCACTATGATACTTGAAGTTGGGACTTCAAGCTAATGATAGTTGCTACTAATAAACCAATAAGGAACATTAATCACATGTAAGTGAAGTTGATAATAATGGTTGTGTACAGTTCCAGCGGCTGATATCTGGTGACAATGTAGCTGTAGACTTAAAGGACCTGAGAGAAAATACACTTTATTATGGTGGATTCCATGACAAGCACCGGGTTGTTTGTTGGCTCTGGGACATATTGGAAAGAGACTTCAAAGAGGAGGAACGTGCACTATTTCTCAAGGTCAGTATATGACTGATCCTTCCATTAAATATTCCTTTGTTTGAAGTCTTGTTTTATTTTATTAATATAAGGTTTAGGACTCTACCCCAGCACTTGCAGCCATTATCAAAGGCTTATAATACTAGTAATAGAAGAAAAGAGGGAAACAAGGTATTGATGATGATGATGAATAGATGAAATAAGAGGCTTACCAGGGTAAATTTGGTTAGAGCACCCAGTCAGGGTCAGTTGTTGCAAAAGTGCGTTGATTTAGGTCTATATGACTGATTGGAAAGTTTACAGTATCATACTATGATAATAGTTGTTTTTGAAGTTCCTCAAGCTGTATGGCCTAGCAGCCCCGTATGATAGTAGTTGAATCAGCTGCTTGCAATCATCATCATGATCATCAAAACCAATTTCCCTTTTGTTAAGGGGTTGTGGCCAAAATCTTGTTATATAATTTACTGAAGTAGGTCAGCCTTGGGTCCTAACACTCCCTTAGGGGAAGTTAGATTGTGTAAGCAATGGAAGATAATGTGGATGGATAGGCAGCCTTAGCTAGTACAGTACTGTACAGTATATTGAAACTTCAATTGAAGCAAGATTGCAGCAAAAAGAGTATAGAATACAAGAAGTAGCTGTCACACTTATGATCCAGCACCCAAACAATACAGTACAGTAATAACATAAGAGTGTGTAGGGAGCAAGTAAGATTAAATTATTATTTTACTTGACATTCTGAATACCATTCACTGCAGGTGACGTTTGTTAATAATTTGTCATAAATAAAATGTGCAATGCATAGAACTGGGCTCATATAACTGTATATGGTTATACCAGTACAGTAATTATACTTCAATAATGTACATAACCATTTCCAATTTCCAGTTTGTGACCAGCTGTTCCAAACCACCACTCCTAGGCTTTACTAATTTGGAACCTCCATTTTCAATTCGCTGTGTTGAAGTGGGTGATGATGAGGATACTGGTAAGTTGTACTAGTTTTTTGTTATTTCTGATTGGAGAATAGTATGAGTTTAACTGGAATTCATGTCAAAGAAACTCCATTTAATTTAGAATACCAAACAAACCGAAAGTTGTTTGGTATATCTGTACCTAGTTCAGCCAGAACAGAGGTTCGTTATAGTAAGGTTTGTTATATCAAAGGTTTACTGTAGTGAAATGGGTACATTTATACTGTATAATATTTATTTGTATCCAACCTCAGTTCGAATTTGTTGGTGTTTACGATTCTGATTGTCTTATATATGAGGTCAGCCCCAGTTATACAGCACATACAGTACATTCATGTCAACAATCACCTGTGCCAGGAGTATCTCATCTCAAGAATACAAGTATCAGTTCTTGCATGAAAACACACTGTATTCCACAACACTACACACACCTCATCAGTGGAGTTGAGTAAACTGACTGCACCACCTCATCTCCCACAATAAAAATCTCAATCTTTGTAGATTCTGACTTGGCCTGTCCCTCGATGACTTATTGATGGATGGGGAACTCCTAGAAGGGAGTTGGGCATCAGCCATATATACAATATCAAGAGATTATACAGTAAAAATATTGTTTTTAAATATAATTATTTAGGTTATTGAGATAAGTTATTAGAAAATATAATGTACAATACAATATTTCAGTAATAGCTCATTACAGAAAGACACATTTCTTTCAGGTGATACTATTGGTAGTGTCATCCGTGGTTTCTTTGCCATAAGAAAACGAGATCCTGTTAATCGACTTCCAACATCGTCTACTTGTTTCAACCTTCTCAAACTACCTAACTACCAGCGGAAAAGCACACTCAGAGAAAAACTTCGCTATGCTATTACTAGCAATACAGGATTTGAGCTCTCATAAATTTTATATAAAGATTTCTGAGCACTGTAGTTGTATTCTCCAAGTATTTTCTAAAACTGTAGGGCTGACAATTGGAAACTATTGAAATAATGTAACAACATGCAATTTCATGAAACACTTTTCAAACAGTTCATTTAATAATGGAGCAGATTTTAATGTCTGTATAATGTATAATATTATGACTACCTAATGTGTTCATTTTTGGTTATTGTTTGAAATTTTTTGGTAACATTAAAGTTGCTTGTAGTCCTTGCCTGGATTGAATATTTGTAGCTTGTAATATTTTTCATGGCATTTTTTTGTAACATAGCCAGTCGGAACAACGGGTTGCTAGTGGAAAAGTTATCTAGGAATATATAACTATATGAGCCATCTGGTGGATATAGGGCAACAAGAACTCATTTGAGTGCTACATTCATAAATACTGTGGCTGGAAATGTAAGTGATTTTTTTAAATTTGCTAATAGCTGTATACATTATGGTTGTTTTTATTTGTAGATATTATACAGGCCTGTATATATTTGTTTTTTAGTTTTAAATTATTTTATGATTTCAGAAAATGGTAGGGAAGTCTTTCCATGTACACTTACTTCTAGATCTTTAGTTTTTCCCTAGCATTGTACATCTTTTTAGTTACCGTAGTTATAGCAACAGACGGGGTTGTGTTCCTAAAAATGCAATAGTTAATGTCGTTCTTTTCATACATTCCACTTTCTCCCACTTCAA
Organism: Petrolisthes manimaculis; assembly: GCA_034508575.1. Classification (NCBI taxonomy): domain Eukaryota; kingdom Metazoa; phylum Arthropoda; class Malacostraca; order Decapoda; family Porcellanidae; genus Petrolisthes; species Petrolisthes manimaculis. Next base: position 86,508 of record JAWZYT010003587.1, on the reverse strand, counting down.
TAGAATCCTTGCCAGAGAAAATCTAACACAGAAGCAAAGAAGTATCATTCCCTAACTCTGTTTTCCTTTTCCTTTTCCTTTGTCAGAATGAGCAGCGGCTATGATAGGCTCAAACAATGGATGCCTATCAGTACAGATTGAGTGTTTTTCAATCATTTTAATATTTTTGGAGTAATATGTTGATACAATGGGATCCTTCAGATGTAAGACATGTGACTGTTATGCTCTGCAGCGCCATTTCATCCAGCCCCATCCTATCTCCTCCCCTTTTTTCTCTCGCTCGTGAAGCAAGTTGTAGGGTGAGGCTGTAAATTTCAGGAGTTTTACTGACTTGTGTTTTTGTCAGAAAAGTGAAGCTTATTAATTCCTTCCAATTACATCAAGAAACATATTGTCTCAATTTAGGGAGGATCATTAGTGTCTTGGCATAGTATAGAGGACACAGGAACCTCAAATTTGCCGTGTACAATATGTTTATAGTTCTCTAAAGGTAAAATGTGCAATGATCACTTGGAGTTTCCAGATTAGGTTATTATACTAACCACATATACCAGAACATTTAGTATCTTTTCTTATAAGCTACTGTGGGTTTCACTCTACTTACCTTCCATTACATACTAAATGTTTTAAATTTTCTTTTTAACTTATCTTTGTAGGCCTACTGTATTATATGCTTCCTCTGAATTTCTTGTAATATTTTACTGAATGTATAGTTATTGGTTTCTTTCATGTAATATTTATATATTATTATATGCACATATATATTTTGCATACAACACAATTCATGAATGAAAACTAACAAAAACCTTTATTATACATAATGTTTTCATTCTGATATCGACATGCCAGGCAGATTTACAAATCTTTCTTTATCTTTGCTGTCTAGTCACAGTATTTGCTTTTCTTAACATTGGCTTCCTTCTATGATCTTATTTTTCCTCCTCCCTTCATTTTTCATTTGAGTTAAAGTATGCATTTGCTTGACAGAATGGCTAAGAAACAAAACTGAGCCTTTATTGACTACGTTTCGCAGAAAAATCAAGAGCAAAATGTCAATACAGGTTCCTCCTCATATGGTGTTGTTCATTAACCACTTTTCCTTTTATATTCCTTTTCTATGTTTCCAGCCTTATAAGGGTCTGGTCCAGTAGGCTGTAGCCAAATTGTTTTCTTTCACACATTCTATGATGTGTATATAATACTGTATTGGTATGAAGTACAGAATATGTATTGTAAAAATAGGTGATGGTCTAGGAATTAAATAAATTGCCTATTACATTTTCAGCAGCCGTAATATTGTACGGAACTAAATGCAATGTCAACTCCAAAAATAGTCATGTCATTAGAAAAGTGAACTGTGTGTTTTGTCTGTGATATTGTTACCTGGTAATGTGTAATACTGTATTAAGCTTAGTATGAGATGTAAGAAGAGGCAAAGTTCAGAAAACATTCTTTTACTGTATAGTCCTGTATGAATAATTTGTGTACTAAATGATTTTGCAAATATCATATAGTACAAGGTGATTGTCTTTTCTTGTTATAAAGTTCTAATTCAGACATGGTGAAATGTACCATAGTAGAACACTGATTATCTTTATCAGCTATGTAATAAATCCAATAAACCCATTGATTCACGAACCAAGCCAGAAAATTAGAATGTAAACTTTGACCAACATCATTAAATACAGTACTGTATAGAATAATTCACTAATGTACGTTTGTGTCTGAAACATAAGCACAGTACAGTACAAAGGTGAGATGGAGGTCCCAGTGTCTATTACAGTACACTGTGAGAACCTAATGATGATTTTATACCGTACTTATGTAACTGGCGTTTATAAGTTAAAACCGTATTACGAATTACCATTTACCTGAAAATTTACTGAAGTAGATTTTTCCTTTATTTGAGCAAAGGTTGAACATTATAGAACAATTAATATAGATAGCATAATTCTCCAAGGAATATATGATAATTGACAGGATGAAACATGCCAGATTAGAAAAAAACAAGGTGCGTAATATTGTTGTAAAATGTCTTAAGATATATTGTTACTAAACTTACAAGTACTGTAATATGTGTACAACACAGTAAAGAGGTTGATATAATAAATGAATGAAAAATTAAACATTTGTAAGCTTAAGTAATGTAGTATCTTCATAAATGCCTCTGTGAAGGCATAAACACATCAACACCGTGAGAATACTGTTACTACGATCTCTTAAATGTATTGTACAATACAGTACAGCTATTTAGAAACTCCTGAATCGGACATTTTGCTTTATGGACATTGTGATTTAAAATTGTGCCTGTACCATATACTGTATGTATACAGTCCTGTTATTCATCCCTGTATATATTTTGGAGAATCACTCATAAGGTATGAAAACTGTATTGTAGCTATATAGTTATGGAGCTTGATATTGTAGAGGAATATGGTAAACTTCAACAATACCTACCTGATATCTTATTTGCCAGTGAATGATAAATACAGTTCAATACTTTCCTGGCTAATACTGTACTATTATTCACTGTACAAGAAAGGAAAGTATGATACTACAGTTTGTTTATGCTAGCTATGCATGTTAAAAATGGAAATGCCTAAGCCAAGCAAGATTCTAAGATTAGTGAGTGTTGGATGTTCCACTGAAATACATTATAACTTGTTCAAGGAACTTATGAATGTTTTCTCTTCTCAGTCTTTCCCTGTAGGAAGAATGCTGCCTACAGAAATGTGGGCAGTTCTTCAAGGATTTGGGTTCCCCTTCAGCCCTAGCCACTTCAATTCAATTCTTCAAGTGTTTTTCCTTTTCTGTTATTTCCATCATGCTGGCTGTACCACCTCTCTCTCACATCCCTCATCATGCCACACTCACAGGTTCTGCAGTAGTCATTTTTTTTTCATCCTCAATCAATATTTTGGTCTTTGTATTAAGTGATGTAAGATGTATCATTATTGTGCTCACTTCTATCAAATTATGGACATGATTCAGCTACTGTTATAGCTTTGCAGAATTGTCTTTAAATTAATTCAATAATAGCCTTAATATTTTGAAACCAATAATATGTATACAATACAGCTTTCTTGTCACTAAATATTTAATGTTTTGGGCAAAAGATTGAAGTGGAGTCAATTTTTTTCTACTTTCAGTACTTCTTTCTGAATGACTTCATATGAATAAATTCCATTCTCAACCTTTACTTATCCTTGAGTAGATACTTAGTCAACCTAAATTCTTGACAAAACTGAGGAACTTCCAGGTCAATATTGTTGTCAATTAATGTCAGCTACTCTGGATTGTTTACAGTATTTTTTAAAAGTTTTTTGCATATATGAGTTTAGTGTTCATGTATATATATATATATATATATATATATATATATATATATATATATATATATATATATATATATATATAAATATATATATATTGTAGATTACCTGTAGTAATATACAGCATAATATACAATAGTGATATTGTTTGATGCGAGAAAAATTTATAAAATGAAGCAGTAGTATGTAATCTAGAACCATAAACAGTACAGCACACTCATGTGCTGCGTGAGTAAAAGTGTCTGAAACATAAATAAAAATTAATGAGAATAGTTATATGATATATTTAGTAGTACATAGACATTGTACAGTATATTATATGAAGTGTGTCAATGTTGTGTGCTGTGATGCATATATGTAACGATAGCTCAAAATAATTGCTGCCAGCCTGGCTAATAGAATGCGTGTTATATTTTGCTATGTGTAATCACAGAATATACAGAACTCCAGTCTTATTATCTGAAATTTGGTACAAACAATATGTACATACAATAAAGATAGCTTTATCCATCATCATTAGAAAAGTGTCATGAAGTTCAGTACAGTATATGCATGTGCCTTTTTAGCATTGATTAAGATAATGGGAGGTATTGCATTGGGATATAAATACTGTATTCAATAGTTTATCCTTTATACAGTACATATTAATAATATATATTGTATGTGAAAATTAAAGTCTGTGATTTACCTTAGTTGGTAGATTCAAAGTTACTGATTCCCCCATACTATGCCAGCAAATGAAAGACGTATAAATAAATGATATACGTGGTTTGTGATGTACAGTACTGTATTTGGAAGGAATCGGTAGCCTCCAATATTACAGCAGCAACCCAGGCCTTTTAAAAGTGTAGTATAAAGGTTTCCCATCATTGGCTAGTTTTTAAAGACTGTACTGGAACACTGGATTATAGTACTGTACCTTAGAATTAATTGAAAGAGTAAACATGGCAGTATGGTAAATTAAGAGAGGACTTTGTCCTCCAGTGGATTAACAGGGTTGAAAATAATTCGACCAAATGTATCTGTCGAGTTATAGCAGACCAGCATTTGTATACAGTTTGATTTTTCATATTCATGTGTTTGGATTGTACAGATGTAAAGTACTTTAAATTACAGGTGAGGAATTAAAGAATATCAACTAAAACATTTAGCAGTGTGATTTCCCTGAACTTGAGATGGGTTAGTAATTAATATTGTGTAATAGTTAAGTTGATCCACAGAAATGGAAAACATTATGTTATTCCTCAACTTTTTTGGATGAACCATATTCCTAGTTTTATCTGTTGAAATAAAGGCCAAAGTGCATTCTAACCATGAATGACCCCTCTCCCCTCCCAAGATTGCCTCGATTAGGTCTGGTAGTTTGCCACCATCCAGATTGTTAGGTTAGGTCAGGTTGTCAGGCTAATTGTAGAACATATGAATATTAACTATTTAGTGCAATATAAACAGGTTTTCTTTTTAATGCATTATTTACTTATTTTACCCCTCAATCCCGCCTCTTGTGTGGAGGCCCTGGAGGGTGGGTTAACATGGTCAAAATTCACTATCGCCCTTTTTTCAACAGGTAATTAATGAATTATCCCCCCAAAATGTAAAAATTGTGTTTTCCATGTTTACGGTTCAATATTAACTTTACCTGATGTTGTTATAGTTTTGCCATTACAATAATGAATATCGGAAACGTTATCGTAGCTTACTGCAGCATATGTAATTATATTAAGTATTGTGCATATCACCCTATACATTGGCTTTGAGAGCTTGTAAGGAGTATTGCTTAGGATAGGAACACCACGAATATTGTAATATGGCTATTCTTATGATGATTATCCGGCCCTTAGGTGTTGTTGGGAATTATTATAATCATCCTCCATCTTCAAATATACGTTACGGAGGTTTCCTGTACCTATATTCCTTTAGGGTAGTTTCATAATATTTTATTCCATCCGTTTTTTTATCAGTAATGAGGAAACAATATTTTGATTGGTGACTGCTGGCATAAGTATTAGGCCCCCTGTACACGGGCCACTTTTCAGTGTACTGGCTGCCAGCCTGCCACTGTTATAAGCGGCGGCGGTGGCAGAGCTGTGGCGCCACAGTGGCGGACGATTTGGCATTGTTGACAATGGTCCTAGCTGGTTGTAGTTATAGCCACAATGGCTACGGTAAATGTTATTGACTATCATATATTGATGCGAAGTGAAGAAATGCCTAGTCCCGTATGCCTTCCATTTTTTTTCAAGGAGCCAGTGATGAGCCATGCGATGACACAGCCTACCTCGCCTCCATCAACGATGGACCTGCCTGAGTGCCTGTGGTTGTCATGAAAATTGTGAGTAATATTTTAGTATACATGCCTGTGTACATGCTTGTACTACTACACTCTATAAAAGTTCCACCTGGGGTCCTGGACCACGTACCCCTCATAACTTGACGTGGCTAACGTGGCCCTGAGTATAAGGCATGGTAAGATGGCCGCGGTACCCAGAACTTTGGCATCAGCACGCTAATAATGTAAACAAAATTGGGATGCTCGGTCTAGATTCTAGAATATAGGCTATGGACTATGGAGGCCTAAAGCTATGCCAAGTGAGGTGGTGGTCCAGGTGGAATCACTCTACCCCCCCCCCCACACCCACCCACATGGAGAGAGAAGGCCCGTTTGTGTTTGCAACAACTTTGCTCAGAGTGTCAGACTGTCAGTATGGCTCATGACATTGCAGAGGGTGGGTGTACGCTCCGGTAGTGTGTCTCGGTGTGTGGCGTGTTGCGGTGCTCTGTTATGGTGATATAGTGTAATTTGACCCTTTGTATGGATATTGCTGCAGCGTGAGCCATGGCCAGTCGACAGAACTCCTCAGAGTAAGTAAATTACTGTATATTTTGAGTCTGACAGGTGGATGTGTTAACATGTGCTATTGGGCATTGGTGTCGCGTGCTCTCACTCACACACTTGACCACAATGTCTGACCCTGAATATTCCTTGATTACCGAAGATTAAATGTATGACAGATGTCCTTGAGGTGTGCTATGCTTGAAAGGTGTTAAAAACAATTCATTGTTCAATTGACAAATGAGTAAATCCTCTTCACTCGGTTCAATTTGATTAATTTATTACATTTGCTTGCAGTCATGGGATGATCAGTGTAGTAACTGATTTATTTTTCGTTTGTAGGTTTACGATACTTTCTTAATTAACTCCTAACAAATCATAATTATAGTTTCGTTACTATCAAGCTAATCTGCTGAGTGGTGGGAGATTTAGTTATGAAAGAGAATATTGATGAAAGTGCCATTTCAGCTATCGACCATCGCAAGCTAACACTTTCATTGCAGTAACTTTTTTTTTTCATGATCTATCTATCACACAAATACTATCATAGCTCGGTGCCTGCACCACGCCTCCAAAATGCCTCTATACATCTCCCTCCAGTGCTAATATTCGTTTTGCCTTTCTTGTCTTCCCTTCCCGCTGAAATCCTCTCTGAGCACCTATTACATTACTATATATTGTATAAAAATTATATCTACATCATAATTATTTCTTCACCACTGAATCCGTGAATAATTAAGTGCATCTCTCCTGTAAAAATGCAAGTAACACTGAAGATCACTTTTATTCCAGTTTCTTACTTATTTCTCCTTATTTTCTGTCGGCGTTTAACTTTTTTAAGAGGTGGTGGGGGAGGGGGAATACATTATGAACACATGAGTCATGTTTCATCAGTAGTCTACCCTCCTCTCCCATTTGGTCCTTTTACTCTTATTGTCTGAACTCTCAACCCTTCCTTTCCTCCCCAGCCTTCAAATATCCCATTGATGTGTCAGGCCTTTGCAGGCGTCATTGTGAGGGGCTAGACCGCTAGATAGTACACATTCCCTTCTTTGTACCCCCTGTCCCTCCCTTACCAGCTTGGCTACCATCCTTTTGTTTTGTCGTTTAAAGGGATTGAGACCTCAGCTGGTTTCATTGCTGTGAGATCACCTCCTGGTGTTTTAATGGCGTGATAGAAAATATGGTACTGGGGAACTTAACTTGGATGTTCGATTGTGGAGATTCAGTTTAACAGAATGGAAAGTGGCTGTAACTCTTATGAACTACCGTAGCACTTTGGATGACAACTTAGGGCAAGTACTAGGCTAGGCCTAATTAGGTGTTGATTTAGAGGATTTGCCGTTTCATTAGCACTTTACTTAAGTGTTCTGTCATCAGAATAGGCTTACTGTGCCGGCCCTTCGACAACTGTTCAACTTAATTGACACGTGTGTTTTGAATCATGTACATAATTGGGTTAGGCCTAATGTCCGAGATTTGTAAAGTTATAAATCACTTTAATACTCATGTCTATGCTCGTTTTTTTTATCAGCTAGCCTAATGTTTCAGGTCTGTAATTGTGATATATTTTAGAAACTGTGATTGTTTGTAAATATTAGGTACCGGTACTGTATTATACCAGATCTAGTGTGCTATAATACCGTAAACGGAATATGACTGTGTATCAATAATACCCTACTCTGAAATACTATACACAAAATCCACAACAGAGTAATTATTTATTTATTAGAAACAAAACGGGGACGGAACAATGCTTTAGTTGTCAGCAACCTATTAGATATTAAACCATAACCAAGGAAAGAGATTAATTTATTGCATAAAATTTAAGTTGTTATATTTACCTACCAGTATGTATTGCACCTGGTTTATGTACGGTAGCCTATTAATGATTAATTTGTGTGTACCGGTATATGTTTTTGTTTGGCTGTTGAGGTCTGGTCCGTGGTTTGATTCTCGGGTAGTCCAAGGTCACGCCTTATATGGCTCCTATTTATTTACTTTTTTCGGCAACAGGTGGTAAAAGGTTTTCCCGCAGGCTATTGACACATCTTTTTTTCTTTTTCTTTTTATTATGTAGTGCTTCTAAACTAATGTTGATTGCTTTTACAAAAACTGTTTTAAGCAGAAAGATCATGAATATTTTATAATACTGTAATTGATTACAAATTTGTGCGGTTACAGAATACAAATATATATATATATATATATATATATATATATATATATATATATATATATATATATATATATATATATATATATATATATATATATATATATATTGTAACAATAATTTACAAGGAAAGAAAGAAAGATGAACGGTAGGCTAACCTTGCTCCATCCTAATACGACTTTGCATACATTTAGTTTAAACTAGTTATTTTCTGTAGTTATCAGACCTGCCTTTTTCTCCTCTCACTTGTGTTAACAAATAAATATCTTGGTTTTGGACACAGTAACCTAGTCTGGGGCCACGTTCCTCGTTGCTGACCTTTTGGGGTAATATTATACAGGTTATGGGGTGAGAAAGGTAAGGTGATGGCGACCCCTAGTGAGGATCCTATATGTTAACGAGCGTGGAGGGGAGATATGGATTGTAGTGGGGTGGAGGAGAAGAGAGGCAAGGGAGAGGGAGAAAGCACTTAAGTATTGGTGGTGGTAGGCTAGTGGAGGAAAGAGGTGAGGTAACGTGTAGAGTGAGGAAGAGTGTGAGAGGCAAAATGGATAGGCTAGTAGGGCAGCGCTCCAGTGATGGTGAAGGAAAAAAGCTAGACAGTATACAGTAATTATTTGTGTTAATGGAGGTGATGGTGGTGGTGGAAAAGAGGGGCAGTTGGGGACGTTTAGGTTGGGAAATGTCTACCTCCATGGTATCATATCACACAGGGGCCGGGAGTGACACAGCCCAACTGGTGACCAATAACACGGCGGCCTCTGGCAACTCTCACTAGGAAAAATACGACAGTGATAATAATTATTATAAAAGTATGTCCATTAATTATTTTCACACGGATTACGCTGCAAAATCCATTCATTAATTGTCATTAATCCCTATAGTGCCGTGGGATTCCAATGTGACTTTTGGCAGTTATTATTACCGGTATTATTATTATTATTATTATTACCGTGTGTATTGTTTAAGGAGTTTTGATTTGTTGAGGGAGCAGACAAAGGAAAGGGGTAGTTATGACGATTGGCTGATCTTTTAAAATGGAAGCCAAAATTATGATGGGCGAGTTAATGGTTGCTCCTTGGTGGTCGGGGTGGTACTAGTGGTGCTGGTGGAGGCAATTAGAAGCCATTGATAAACGCGGTGCTTTGATTTTTCCCACTCTCTCTTACGGGCAGCATAAAACAAAATGATAAGAAGTTAATTCAAACGATGTTAATGGCATGAGTAAAGAGGAAACTTGCCGGGGTAGGCTGGCTGGACTGGGCTGAACATAGAGGTGCTGAAGTGTTTAAGGTACAGTAGTTGGAGTAAGGACTCAGAGTGACTGTGAAAGGAGGATCTGATCATAGGCTGTGATGGTGGAAGTTGTAAAGTGTATATAATCCAGATGACGGTGAGGTTTAAGGTGAAAAGAGTTAATGTATTAGGATAGATATAGAGATAGACAACCAGGTGATAATGAAGAAGGAACCCAAGAATAAACAATCTGGTGCCGGTAGCTTGCAGGCTACTGATGAGGCGTTATGTGAAAACAGTTGATGGAAAGTAAGGACAGGAATATTAGTGGGATATGATCAACAGAGAACATATTTTTTATGACGATGTATGGTAGATATATAATAACTGTGATTCGTATGGTAAATGGCTGGCATTATCATATTTACTATAGGCCTACGTACTTCATTACCTTAATAATAATTTACGGTAAGTCGAGTCAATGTGCATCCTCCCAGGCTGGTCCAACGTCACTCCTTGCTGGAAAAGGATAAACTTGACGATCGCCAAGTAGACATAAATTAAAGATGTAGGGAAAATACAGTGACGGGGGTGGGTGGGAGTAAAGGAAGAATGACAGTGATAGTAGTAGTGAAGGTACAGTGAAATATAGAGTGGGGTCAGTTGGGATGAGAGGAATGACTGACTGAGGGAATAGTAATGAAATGAGCAGTGCCAGTGACAGTGATGGCAGTGACCAGGAGAGGGTAGAGCTGAAGAGAGCCACTGTGGGCGGGTCACCTTCAGTAGAGCAACAAGAGTGCCACTGTGGCAATCCCTCCTGCACTCCTTGACTCCCTCCCTCCACTTTACCTTTCATCTCCCTCCTCTAGACTACCTCTCCTTCCTTTCGTCCAAACTTCTCTCTCTCTCTCTCTCTCTCTCTCTCTCTCTCTCTGAACTATTGCTGAATTGTTCTCGCAGTTTTCGACTTGTTGGCACGTAGAAATAAAAAAAGAAAGAAACTTACGGTACTAATTCCTTGTATGCATTTTCTTTCTTTCGTAGGTAAGTGAAGGGTGAGGGGAAGAGAAGAGGACAGATAGCCTATAGCCTAGCACAACAAGAGGTTTAGGCCTATGCTGGACTGGTGGAGTTGTAGAGAATCATGGGTGGATGAGGACCTGTTGTTGTGGAGGTAGGATACAACAATAGCCTAGGTTAATTAAGGAGGTAGGTTAGTACAGTGTTGGTAAATCTGGAGCAAGTGATTCCTCCAAACTATGCCAAGCAACAGGCCACCATTACTTTTGCTTATTTGGTCCTGTTTCCTGGCAGACTTTGCAGGAACGAGTAGCCTATTTCGTTCACCAACAAGAGAATCTCCCATTAAATTTTTACCACTGATAGTTTGCAGAGCGATACCACCCCATTTTCCCTCCTCTTTCTTCCCCTCCCCCCCTCTTCTCCTTCCTCTTCCCCTCCCATTCTTCCTTTCCCCCAATATTCCCTACCACATGGCCCCTGTTCCCGACCATTAGGATTTGCTCGTACAATCCTCTCGTTACCCCTAACCTAATGTTCACGCCGGATTACTTCTCCATCTTTTTTTTTTTTTTTTTTTTGCCTTTTGATTCTCTGTTAATTAGTTAACTTAATAACAATAATAAAGTCATTAGGTTCGTTATATCAGTACACTTGTTTAGTTAATGACGGAAATTCTGCTTCCCCAAAGGAGAATTTATTGTTTTAATGACAAATATTACACAATAATAAACATTATAGAGATTTGTTGTCAAGTTTAGTACCGTAGGTGGTTAAAGTTACAGAAGAAAAGTTCGGAACCTGCTTTAGCCTTTGTTATTTGACTTTGTGTCTAACGATAAAACCTACATTGCAAAGAATCCCCCAATCCCCAACTCTTGCTTCGTAGTGATGTGGGCAATACTTCAAGGGTTTTGGTGCATCTTCGGCCCCAGCCACTCGCTTTTAGTTTTTCAGCTTCCCTTCTTGTCATTCTATTTCCTTCCTGCTTGCTGTTTCACCTCGTTACCTTCTTCGGGCGCTATATGACTTTGCTGTTGCGGCGCCTAATATCAATCAACCCTTTACTAAAATTTCCCATTAACTCGCATAACTGTGGTACTGGTGTGTAGTTTCTCGGTATAGGCTAGGTTAGACAGTATAGTTTGGAGGAGACAGCGGACCTCCGTTTCACCCACAACAGATTAGGCTACACCCTTAAATATCTCCCGCGGAAACATTTTGCCGGCAATTTCCCCCCCGGTAGTTTATGGAATACGAACAAAATTGCGCTGGGTAAACTTGTCTTTCCCCTCCCCCTCCCCCATTTGCTCGCCGGGACAAATATTTACGTTGCAGTGGGTGAGGGGGAGTTGTGGTAAAGATATTATGTAGTAGCAATCGGATCTAATAAGCCGAATGTACTGTATACTTGACGGACATTAATTATTTCTGTGTTAAGGGACCTTGTGATGTCTAATCGGAAATTTGGAGGTAAACGATTTCATATATTACCACGAAACACCACCTATATGGAAGGAGCTTGTTTCATGGCATAGGCCTAGTCAGGAGGAATCCGAAGCCTCCAATTCTCGTACACAATCACAGGGTCCTTTAACTTAGACGTTGACGAGGCTTTCAGGATCAGTTTTAGGCCATAATTTATCAAGGTCTGTTAATGTCCTCTTCCCTTTCGTCATTGGTTTAAATGTTTAATATTCCAACCATTTGATAACAGTTAGCCTCAGAGAAAGACCTGATGCTTTTTCTCTGCTCCTTTGTTGTTGGTGTTAAAGTGGTCCAATTCACCTGCTAGCCAAACATTTAATCTTATCCGTATTATACCTTAGAACAGAAAACAGGGACTGCAGCGAGATATAATAAAATAAAATGAGACATTAAACTGACTAAAGGGATAGTTACATTAACATAGATATTGTCCATTTCACACTTCATCCCCCAATGATAGTTGTGATAATGTAGGAAAGAAAAACCGCATGTTACTGTATAATCTCCAGGGAAATAAATTACTGACTGTACACATGGGAATCACAAGCAATTTTTACTCAAAAAGACTGACTACTGGAGTAGAGAGATGTTTTGCACTGGTGTTGATATTAAACTTTTTAGGATATTACTAGTCATATGTTTTACAGAAGATACCTATAATGTAAGTCCATTTTTTTTTTACTATGGCTTAACATTTTACCACCAGATTTTCTTTGGACATTGTCTGGACTGTCCGCTTATGAATAGGCTACCTAAGCCCAAACTTCGTTAAGAAAATAGAAAAGAACAAGGTACCCATAATAATCAACTGGCAGCTTGTTTTGAAAGTTCACATTGTTGTGCGAAGCATCGAACATTAAAGAGATAACACAAACAACCAATTATAAATATGTTGAATATTCTGGATCTTGTTAAGATATTCTCCACTCGCGTTTTAAGTCGTAACTGTTTCATCGCCTCATTCAGTAGTGGGTGTTTAGGGTTCATGTATATTCAGACCACACCCGTCTGTGCTGGTTACATCATACATATGTTAGGCATAGTGACCCAAGAGAGCCACAAGGCGTTCGGAAACTATTATTTAGTCCAGAACATATATGGTATAGAACGAAACTTTAAAACACAATAAAAATCAACATACTGTGGCCCAACCTAACATAACTCATCACTGACCTAGGCTGCACAAATTAAGTAATATTTAGAATTTTTGCTTTGTGGTTGTTGTACCCAACACGTTATAATATTATCATAGGTTCGTGGTGCAGTTGGCGGGAAACCAGTAACGTTCCCGCCTTTTCCATGAAAATTCCAGCGGGCGACGGAACGACTTGCTTTACAACCGTCCCTTGTATATTTGTGGTGGCCATATCAGTACTTCCAGGCACCAGCTCGTAGGATTTACTGGATCCGAGATGTTGGGAACTTGTTATACTAGTGACTGTGGAAGCTAAAATGGAAAAGAGTAAGTGGTTGTGTTACGTGTGTGTAATACGAGATGGGTATCGTAGTTTTATAGTTATACTCCCTTATGGAATTCCAACCCAGAGGATTCTTGTTTAATTCTTGTATCATTTCGTCACTGCCTCTGTCTACTTGTATAACAGTTTCCACATTATTCCTACCAGTTGACCGTGAAATTTGGGATCTAAGTTTTTTTATCATATTCTGTGTCGCAGTAAGGAAAATAAAGTATAATTAATGTACAATATACTGCAGAGTGTAGGCCTTGTGTCACAGGCTGGTTATGTAAGAACGAACAACCTTTGTACTGCGGTAATAAATATCTGGCAAACTCATCAAGGGTTGAATCTGGTAGCCTACCCCCCAACCCAAAACATTATTCCCACCCGTTACCAGTGCACCATTTTCATACTAAATTATTATGTCTGTGTCATTATAGTTGTATTATGGTTTATTTCAATTTTAGTTCAGTGGATATCCTAAAATTATGGATTATCGGCATAAAAACACGAAATAATAGAACGTGAACCCGAAATATAAGAATCTAATCTTCTTCATCCTTGGTTCAAAAAAATAATATGATACTGAGAAATATGAAAGGAACTCTTGAGGAAATATTTCACGGCCCGTCGGACACGAATTGACCAATCCCATCCGCCCGAGGTAGCTTGTGAAAACCGAGGGAATCGATGGAAGACGTTCGTAGCCCCTCCTTTGTTGTCGTCAGCCCCCAGCCTCCCTCCCGCCTTGTGTCGTGCCCAGCAGCTTATAGTTTATTGTTTGTTCAAGTGTCTCTGATGAATTGTTGTTGTTGTTGTAGACCTTGTGGTTAGGGAAGAGGAAATTACTTTATATTTTAACACAACGGCTGGTGGCTTTTGTACTTTTCTTATAAATACACTCTCTTCTTGAATAGTGAACTGTTAACATCTAAAATTAAGCTATTAAAATAGTTACTGTAACCCACAAAACTTTTCAGAAATAGATAATCTACTAGGCATATTATACTGTAGGCTATATACTGAGATAGATTTTTAAAATTAAGGTTACTGGTACATTTTAATTAATAAATACCGGTAATATGTTTGTTTACAACACTGTTTGGCCATCACTGACTCCCCCACGGCAACCCCGACGCGAGTTTACTGGTTCTGAAGTGAAGATAATAATGCTGGTGTGTCCAATCAGTTGATGGCCTCCTAGCACTGTGAGGGGTCGTGAGTTCTGAGAGTGATGGTGGAGCGAAGTGGTCAAGTGATGGTGGTGAAGTTACTAGTGGTGGTGTGACTGAATGAGTGCCTTGGGGGATGTAGACTTGGTTGAGAGAGAGGTCGAGTTACGTGCATATGAAGAGGAAATACTTGCTACCTCACCTTCTATAGCCTACACTGAAAGGGAATCGATTATATACTTGTCTTTTTCTTTCTCTGGTGGTAAAGGTTATAGTGTTGAGCATAAACAATAACTTTGAGAGATAATTACCGTATATATTATATACTATTAGTTGGTCACGATTTCATGAAGACTGTGTAAGGTACCGGTATACATTATTATTTCAGTATCAGGAGATATCTATATTACCTCGAAAAGTTTCCGCGGTGAGCTTTCAGCCTCTCGAGTCTCGTAAACAGATCCCTTCATCGGTATAGGCTATCTCGTTTCGTTTTTAATATTTATGAGCGATGTTTGTTGACTTAAGCCTTTCTCTCCCTGGAGTTGCCTCAGCTCGCTGGAAGTAAACGTTAAAGCAGTACACCACTCGCTCTTAAAGGGGTATTATCAACCTCCCTGGGGCGCAAGATACAGTACTGTAGTTTCATTCTCTTGATAACGTTGAAGGATATAATTTTATACTGGTAGTTCTTCCTCCAACCTTATCTTTGCCTACCTAGCCTACCTCCTACACATCCTCTGCTCGATACATCTAATCTTTCTTTACTCTATCACCACTTCCTTCTCTCCAACACACCCTCCACCAATCACCACTACTTCATCTCCTCCACACATCTATCCAAAAACTAACTTCGTCTATAAGCACCACAACAACCACCACCACTACGAACCTTGCACCCCAACCATCAACACATCCACAAGCAACAACAACAAACACAACAAAGGATATGTTATTGTTGGGTCTGGGTACGATATTCAGAGATCATCGTCCCTTGTATACCCTCACAAACTCGGTATAGTGTATGATTTATTATAACTCTTGCTTCGTGGCCCCAATGATTCATTCTGTATAATAAATAAATTATATAGTTCGTGCTTTATATATTCCTCATGCTTCGTGTGGGGTATCAATGGTGTATCAAGTTCCCTCCTTTGCGATAACTATGAGGCGTTATATACAATGAACTCCTTATGCCTTCTGAATCATACCAAGGATACATACACTCCCCTCAGGCCGTGGCTTGATACAGGCACTTAGGAGGCGAGATGTAAAAGTTGCATTTAGATAAACTGATAGAGGTACAGTCACGAGCACTAATATGTAAACAGCTTTGGTTGAAGCTTTGAACAGTCCTATTCACCAACGAACTAATTCCAGTGGAGGCCTTATGGTCCATGTATTTACTGATTCTCGGAATTAGAAGGACACCTGATTACTAGTGCTCGTGACTACGTACAGATGCTTTCAAGAGTTCCTTCACCCGCTGTCCTCCCTCCTGGGCAGTGGGTTGTGATATATATAATTGTTGAAGGAAAATGAGCACTTGTCCTTAATTAAATACGTATCATGAAACCATTCACCAAATCCTATAACCATATGACTGCGACCCTGCCACATTAAAACACAAGACTGGTCGGGGACGAGGGTAGATAAGATTAGTGTGTGTGTGTTATTTTTTTTTACTCTACTGTATGATACAAGTCCAATTTTCACTGATGTTGCTCTGCACCTCAGGCTGCATAACATGGCTTGGTTTAATTATGATATCTCCAGCTTCATTTCTCTCTCTCTCTCTCTCTCTCTCTCTCTCTCTCTCTCTCTCTCTCTCTCTCTCTCTCTCTCTCTCTCTCTCTCTCTCTCTCTCTCTCTCCTCCTTTCTACACCTCTCCATTCAATCCTCCTACACACTACTTCTCACCCTCTTTCCTTCCTCCGCCTCTACGGGAACCAATCAGACAAAATAGGGAAGAGAAGGGAGAATGGCTCCTTCCTCTCACTCCCCCTCCCCCCCTCGCCACCGCCCCCCACAAACCCATTGGTCCGTTAATATTACCATTGTTAAGGGGCGCTCGCTCCCCCTTAAAGACGAGGAAATGGGGGCGAATGAAAAACTTAATCGAATATGAGAGAGTGAGAGCGAGAGAAAATGTTGTGGCGTTGTACTGTTTGTGGAAAAAGGTACGATATGTGTTTAGAGAAATTGTTAGGATATGTATAGTCAACATCATAAATTCGCTTCCCCCGTAATAGCAGAACACGTGGTGTGGTGGTATTTATGAAGAGTTTATTTTGCAGGTACTGGTATACATTTTATTGTCGTAACCAACTAGACCTGGCCTACTCGTGACGTTTGTATCAACTACTGTACTTCAGACGATAGCATTTGCAGAGCATATACAGATTCTAAATTGTTTTCATCTTTACCTCCGCTTAAATGTGATTGGTTCAGTTTGTGTGTCTCATATAGGCTACAAGAAAGTACAAAGTACCCCTTATTGATAATTTTTATAAAGATTACACAAAAATGTAATCAGGTATTTATATACTTATCTCAAGCTCTCTCTCTCTATATATATACACATACCAAATTTCGTCTCCTCTCCCTTACAAGTATCTATTAAGAGTAGAATCTGGTATTGTGGATGCCGATGTATGCACAAGTGTTGTTCGTCCACCTGACCCAGCTGTTGGTGGGGTAGCCTATAGGAGGTAGGATGGGGTCGGGTGTTGGTTGTTCCTGACGCACACTGCCCCGATGATGTGACTCAACACAATCCCTGCATGGTGTGACCCCCACTATAGTCCAGCCCAGGAGACCACATACATTAGGCCTACCTTTATCCTCACACACCTAACACTGATTACTGTGTCACTCTTATACAACAAACACTGATTACGGTACTACCTCACTCTTATACAACAAACACTGATCACTACTTCACTCTTATACAACAAACACTGATCACTACTTCACTCTTATACAACAAACACTGATCACTACTTCACTCTTATACAACAAACACACACTGATCAATACTTCACTCTTATACAACAAACACTGATCACTACTTCACTCTTATACAACAAACACACACTGATCACTACTTCACTCTTATACAACAAACACTGATCACTACTTCACTCTTATACAACAAACACTGATCACTACTTCACTCTTATACAACAAACAATGATCACTACTTCACTCTTATACAACAAACACACACTGATCAATACTTCACTCTTATACAACAAACACTGATCACTACTTCACTCTTATACAACAAACACACACTGATCACTACTTCACTCTTATACAACAAACACTGATCACTACTTCACTCTTATACAACAAACACTGATCACTACTTCACTCTTATACAACAAACACTGATCACTACTTCACTCTTATACAACAAACACACACTGATCAATACTTCACTCTTATACAACAAACACTGATCACTACTTCACTCTTATACAACAAACACACACTGATCACTACTTCACTCTTACACAATACACACTGATCACTACTTCACTCTTATACAACAAACACTGATCACTACTTCACTCTTATACAACAAACAATGATCACTACTTCACTCTTATACAACACACACTGATCAATACTTCACTCTTACACAACACACACTGATCACTACCTCACTCACAAAACTGTTACATTATATTCTCACTCATACCATCTCATTTATCTCACTCTTTGATCGCTTTGGTGGAGAAGGAGAGAGAAATGGCGATCTAGTTTTGGCTGTATTATTTTGAGGGGAAGTTTATGTGTATTCGAGTCTTCGTGTAAAATGTTAACGTGGCAGCTGAGAGTGGAATGCCAAGGTGGGGCCCGTTCCTTCGCCCACGCCTAGCCTAAGTCGTCGTTGTTGTTGTCGTCGTCGTCGGTGGCTGGTTTGTTTGTTTATGCCAATTTCCACGGAGTAAAAGGGACGAGATGTTTGACAATTTCCTCTATGGTAATAATCCCTTTGTATACTGTATATTTGTTGGCATGATCCTCTCACAGTCGATATGCAGGCAGTAGGCACCAATATTTTATCACAATTAGGCTATACTGAACCTAGTATGAAATTCCTTTGATCCTTAATCCCGTACGTAGCTAATAAATTCAGTTGTGCTCGTATTGAGAAAGAGTTAACTGGCCGAGAATTCAATGAGGCCATGTATGAGTTTAATGTGTGGATCCGTGAGTTGTAAAGTGAGGCAATAGATTCACAGGACGTACCAGGATGTTATTCACTTCCCTCTGATTTTCCAACTCATGATATTTTGTTGTAAGTCTCATGATTCTGTGTTACACTCACTAGATACCATTTGGGTGTCTTCTTAACTTCTGAAACCAGATTGGAGGACGAAGGAAACACAAGACTGACCAGAAAACGGAGATAAATGTGTAGTAAAGAGAAAAAGGCTGAGTGAACCAGGCTAAGAAGGTCGGGAAGGATAGGTTGCAGGGGATAATGTGGGGCAAGGAAGACTAGCATGGAAAGGTGAGGCAAGAGAGAGAGAGAGAGAGAGAGAGAGAGAGAGAGAGAGAGCAGGGTAAGGCAGGGCAGGGCAGGGCAAGTTGGAAAGGAGAGAGAGAGAGAGAGAGAGAGAGAGAGCACAATGAGATGATTCACTCCGGGTAAACAGGAAACAGTTGGCCTTCTCACTGCACAGGCACGTTCTCCCACCACCTGACCCGACTCTACACAACACCTTGCTTACCACATAGGCTACATGTAGGTCGCCTTGTCCCAGCTGAAGTGAATAGAATACATATAGGCTACCCCTGATATTAATTGTTGGCTCGTTAGGCATCAAATAAACTAACCATAGATAGAGAGGAGTGGAGAATGTTTGTTGGGAGTGGGAGTTATATCCGGTTAAAGCGGTTATAGACGCCTGATAGATTACTCGTTGTTGACAAAATTATGATGGTAATAGTGATACATAAGTGGTGATGATGAGGTGATGAAGATTATGATAAAATAATGCTGTTGATAATAATGATGTTAATGCTGGAGATGAAAATGATGATAATACCAGTAGGCTATTGATGCCCATGTTAATTAATATCATGTCAATCGAGCCTTTTGGGAAGATTCTTTTGTTGGTGAATTGGAAAGTCTTTGATTCCTTCATACTATGCCACGAAACAGATTAGGCTAATACAGTACCAATGAGGGGGCGTCTGTTTTCTGGCACACTAAAGAGAAATCAGTAGCCTTCCGATTGGCCAACAAGACAGTCTCCTTTTAATTAAGTGACCGGCCGGGCGTCCCTCTGGTTTGAAAATGGAGGTCTGTGAGTGATGAGATTCGAGCCAAGATTCAAGTTTTCCAGGAGGGCCGGACTGTGACAAGGTTCGGAATCCTCACGTCAAGGTGATGGATTTACTCTTTTATCACCCCAACAGCTTTGTCCTCCTGGCTTCATGCTCGTTTTTATTTTCCTTCGCCCTTCCTCTTTCCCTTTACCTCCTTCCTTCCACACCCCCTTTCTCTCTGCCTCCCTCCTTCCTCCCACTTTCTGTCTGCCTCCCTCCTTCCTCCCACTTTCTGTCTGCCTCTCTCTCCTCCTTTCCCTTCCTCTTTCCCTCTACTTCCCTCCTTCCACTCCCCCTTTTCTCTCTGCCTCCCTCCTTCCTCCCACTTTCTCTCTGCCTCTCATCTCCTTTCCCTTTCCTAGTATCTATATGAGGCGAGATCTTGAAGTAGGAGATAACAAGAAAGGTGTGGAGGACTGTGATAGAAGAGGAGAAAGAAGGATACGAGGACAGGACAAGAGAAGTTCATTAAGTGAGGAAACGCTGGAAACAGGAACTGTTAGGGAGTGAATGGAGTTTGAGGAGTCGGGTGAGATGTAGCAGCAGCAACGAGAGTGAGGGAGTGAGTCGAAGGTGAAGGAGATAGAGAGAGAGTCAAGTCAAGAGCCAAGAGCAGTCAGGAGGAAAGAGAGCGAGTGGGCGAAGAGAGGATAGCCTAGATTCTGAGAGTAAGTGCGTGTGATCTGATAGAGTTGAGACGAGAGGACTTCAAAAAGGTACACAGAATTGAGAGATGGTAAACAAAAAAGATAGTTGAAGGTGGATAAGAGGAAGAGGATCGAGTGAGGGAGAAGAGGATAGGTACTGGGAGAGGAGTGTGTATAAGAGTTACGATAAATCACTAATAGGAAAGGGACAACAAGCTAGTTCAGTAGGTGATGGGTGGGTGAGGGTGTGGTTGGGGTCGTGGGGGATGCAAAATGTAAATGGTATAGCCTACAGTACATTCACACACTGCAGACATACGCACATTCACGCTACATCTATACCTATACTCACACTATATCCACACTCACACCAATACCCATACCCACACTATACCCACACCCACTCTCTACCCACGTGAGAGTAAGTGTACCCCAGTGATGTATTGCACCTGCTCAGAAAGGCGACCCCACAACACAACACAACCCAACCCTGGCGCGCGTGGGAGGCCAGGAGGTCGGGCGGGAGGGGGGAGGGGGACAGGAAGGGCGATAGAAGGTTGAGGAGTAGAGAAGGAGGGAGGTAGGGAGAGGGTTGGGCACATGGAGGGAGAGAGGAGGAGGGTTGGAAAATAGAGATGAAGGGAGAGGATTGGAAAGTAGAGAGGGAAATGATTGGGAAGTTGAGAGGTGTGGGTGATTGGAGAGGTAGGAAAGAGTGGGAAGGAAGGATGAGAAGGAGTTTAGCGGAATAGAAAGGGTGAGAAGAGGGTGGAAGGAAAAAAAAAAAGAGTGAGTTGTGGAAAAGAAGAGTGTGAGGAAGGAATGAAAAAGATATGTGGGAAAGAAGGCAAGAACGGTGATCAGGTAGGAAGTGAAGGAGTGCTTGGTGATTGGAGAGAAGGGAGTGCACGTGGATGAAGGTGGGTAGGGAGGTAAATAGTGTGAGAAGAAGAAAGGACCTGAAGAGCAGGGTAGGACTGGAGAGAGAGAGAGAGAGAGAGAGAGAGAGAGAGAGAGAGAGAGAGAGAGAGAGAGAGAGAGAGAGAGAGAGAGAGAGACTAAAGAAAATAGAAAGTGTTGGATGTTGAAGATCGTGTCAGAGCAGAGGTCTCGTGGTGGAGGGTAAGAGGTTATCATGGCAAGAAAAATAAAAGCCCTTAGGTGAGAGGGAGGCCACCAACCCATAAGGGAAAAAAGTGGAGTGTTGTATATATTTTTTTTACAGCCTCCCTGCGTCACGTTATCCTCTGGGACTGAATTTGCATCTTGGATAGTTTGGAGCGCAAACAATCTGTCTGTATGATGTGTACACGGCCGAGTGACTTTTCTGTGATCGTATTCTTGTCGGTACAGTTTGGCCAGGCTACCTTTCCATGCACGTCAGGGAGAAAAGGAGGGAGAGTTGTAGAAGAGGAGAGAGGGGACAAGTGGAGGAAGTAGGGGATGGGAAAAGCAAGGAGGGAAATATAGTTGTGGGAGAGGAAAGGAGGATAAATGGAGATAGGGTGAGACGGAAATAGGAGTTAGGAAAAGTATTGAAGAGAGTGTAAAAGGTATTGTGAGATGGAAATAACATAAGCAGGGATGGATGGGTGAATAGTGGAAGGAAGAAAGGTGGGAAGATGTGGATGAGTAATAAGGAGTGAGAGGAAGAGAGCAATGAGTGGAACCTGAAGAGCGAGTGCATGGAGTGGAGTTGGGAGAAGGATGAGTCAGGGAAAAATGTATGTGAGAAGTAGGAGTGGGAGAGGGAGTGGTATAGTGTTGTCTGGGTGTGGGAGGAAATAGGGGAATGTTCGAGTCTGTCAGAAAAGAGAGAGAGAGAGAGAGAGAGAGAGAGAGAGAGAGAGAGAGGCAGAGAGTGAAAAGAGAATGGAGTGTGAGTAAAGGTGTACCGGTATTGGTGAGTGAGTGCAAACGGGTGGAAGGAAGACTATAACAGAATGTGAAGGAAAGAAGTAAGACTAGCAGAATGTAAAGGAAAGAAGGTAGACACTAGCAGAATGTGAAGGAAAGAAGGAAGATTATAATAAAATGTGAAGGAAAGAAGTAAGACTATAATAAAATGTGAAGGAAAGCAAAACTGGGGCTGGGGTGAATTTCAGGGAGATTTTCATGTTTGTGAATTGGAAGGCTACTGCTGGTTCCTCCAAAGTATGCCAGGAAACAGGACCAGATGAACAGAAATAATGGTGTCCTATTGCCAAGACTAGTTTGGAGGAATTAAAGACTTTCCAAGTCACCAACTAAAGAATCTACCCTATTTATTTATCCATCTGAATCACTCTTCTCTACCCCAGAGATAATTTTATAGATAGATAGACAGATATATAAGTCCAAAATCACACACACTTAGAAAAAATAATGATAATAAAATAAAACTCAGCCTCAAAGTATTAGGCTACCTACTCCCCATTTAATAATTATGCAACTTCTTCTGCTATCTTGGGAACACCAGCAGGTCACACAAAACTGGGGCGAAAATAATATCCTGCTGTAGCCTACTCTTGATACGGTCAGGGTAATCAAAGTTGGTAAAAAAAATGCCAGCCAGAGTGAGCTTAGGCTTATAGGGAAAAGAAAACGATGTGTGCTGGAAATAGTTCGGTGAGAGGCAGGGAAAGTGTGGTGGAGGGGAAAAAATATATGCCGTTAATTAAGATGAAGAGGTGGGGGAGGTAAGTGTGTGGGAGGGAGGGGAGGGGAGTGAGTAGGTGGTGGGAGATAAGGGGAAGGGAGGGTGTGGGAGGAGGGTGATAAAGGGAAGTGAGTAAGTGGGAGAGGGAGATGAATGGAGTGAGTGAATGAGTGAGTGGAAGAAAAGGGGGAGTGAGTGAGTTTGAGAGGGAGATAAAGGGAGTGAGTGGGAGGGGGAGATGAAGGGAGTGAGTGAGTGGGAGAAAAGAGGGAGGGAGGGAGTGGGAGGAGGGAAGTGAGTGAGCAGCAAATGTAGTTATCAGAGAAGGGGCTGGAAGAGTGGTAAAGGTATCAGGAAAGGAAGAGTAGGAATATTAGGGAGGAAGAGGGGTAAGATTATCAGGGTAGAAGTGTGGTATGATTATCAGGAAGGACGAAGAAGTAGGAGTATGAGGAAAAAGGGTAGAGGCCTAGTAGGAATATCAGGAAGGGAAGAGTTGTATTAATATCAGGGAGGGAGAGTAGTAGAAATATCAGAGAGGGAAGAGTGAGGGAGAGTTGTAGGAATATCAGGAAGAACTATTTAATCACAGAACACGAGGATAAAGAAACAGATGGGTATTAGGAAAGAAGGAAGACATCAGGTGTGTTAGTATACTTTTGGTAATACATTAGAGCACTTTGATTCCTCCAAACCATGCCAGTGAACAGGATCAGATGAACAAAAATAATGGTGCATGGTATGTTGCTTGGAGTAGTTTGGAGGAATCCGTTGCTCCAGATTTACCAACACAGTACTATCCCTTTAAGACAGACAGTGTGTGTGTGTGTGTGTATACCGTAGAATCATAAACATGTTATTATACTGCCCTGAGATTAGGCTACTAAGGCAGACAGACAGACGACCATGATGAGGCTTCTACTGCATTCCTTGTGTTATGTTGTGTTGTGTGTGAGGTGAAGACATGTCAGAACAGAATAGGAACCACAAACACAGCGTCGTACAAGAAGGGATAGTAGCCTATTTCATGAGCATAGGCGAATGAGATCAAATAAAACTGAAATGAGTCGTAATATAAGTTGAGAATAAAGTAATAAGGAAGAATGTCATAGTCAGTGGGTAACTAATTAATGTAGTTTGGGGAAAAAAATAGTCTAGAATAGCCAAGAAAAGAAGAAAAAGCATTAGAGGGGCTTTCAGAGACTTCAAACGCTACCAAGACTGAGCATTCCCCCCCCTTCCCCCCGAATGTCCCTTTTATTTCCAAATCTCGTGCTGAACGTCAACGAGTACAGTCACCCATATTTCACCTTCATTGTTTACAACTGTATGGGACGCTTGTTCTCTATCAGTTGCCTTCAGAGTTTAATTATTTCTTCCTTGGCACATAATCCTACCTGCCTACTAAACTCCTAAAAAAATCTATATATACCTTTTCGAACTATCTTGGTTACAAACAGCCAGACAGAAAGACACACTGAGGTGAAAACATAATAAGGAATGTGGTGAAAGAGGAATAGAAAAAGGAGATTAGTGTTTGGTGTGAAGCGAATTGAGGGAGATAGTGTACGGGTTTATGAGATGCTGAGACTTTGTTGGTTAGTGTCTGTCTGGTCATAAAGCTGGCTGCTGCTGCTGCTGTGTGTGTGTGTGTGTGTGTGTGTGTAGAGCTCCTATCCAGTGTCGAAACATGAAAAAGAAAACAAAATTAAAACCTTAGGAATTGATATTCTTGCTACACCGGTCGTGGATCACCGCGACAATATATTCGACTCGAGACAAAGGAAGGAAATACTGATTTGAATAGCTACGAAACACAAGAAGGCTGGAGTGGGTTTTGTACAGTACGACTGGTATAGGGAAGAAGGCTGGAATAGGATGCATGCCATACAATCTTCTAGGAAGGGAGGAAGGATGGAGTAGGATGTATACAGTTGGCAGGAAGGACGAGGGTAGGGCGTGGCTTGGTGAGGTCAATACAAGGGAGGGAGCGATGGCCACAGGGATGAATGACCACAGTGAGTGATGGCCACAATGGACACATGCCAAATGAGGTTCTCGGAAATCTTGTGTACCAACAACTCACACTTGGTGATGGATGAAGCTTTATAAAACAACATCATATGTTTTATAGTGTACAGTCTTGTCCTAAAGTTCCTTACTTCAGCCAACCAGTTTCGAACCTTTAGATTCATTTGTATTGTCTTTTCCTGGTTGGCACTGAGGCAGTCATGATCACCTACGTAGCCAGAGATGCAATAACTGGCTGGCGGAGTTAACAAAGTTATGGGCAAGACTGTACCACGTCAGTTCACATTGCCTAGCTTTGATGTTTGACAATATTTTATTACATTATATTTACGATTCAGTAATTGCTTTATCCCTAAAATTAACTCTTTGCAGCTCAGGACAAGAGTAGTTCATGGACGTAATGTTTCTGGATGTCTTAACCCTCTTCCCATTTTGCGTCAAGAAAACTTTCCTATGAGTATAATGAGTTAATGACCCCACTGGACCAATAGTCATTACGTTTATCTTTCAATCTTCAGAAAACTTGGACAGTGCTTCCAACACATTTATCACCCAGACTCCAACTGAGCTATTACTGTAATCTCAATCGTACCCTAATTCAGCAAAATTCAATTTTAGACGAAGGTTCTACACAAAAAATTGGTCCTCTCCTGATTCCCCGCCAGACGCCCGTCACTCCGACACGGATTTACGACTTAGGTAATTTCGGCAAAGTGATTCAAGGAGGCAGGGAATCCGGGCACAGAGACAGTTGGAGACAGCTTGTTGGGTGGGTGTTGGTGGGTGGGTTATGGGTGCTGGTTGTGGATGAGAGAGAGAAAAAGGTAGAGAGTGGTAGTGTATAGTTAGACACGTTAAAGGTGAAAGAAACTATTAAGAAAGAAAGGTTGTGGGGGTAATAGATTGTGGAAGGAGATAACACTAATAGAAGAAAAGAAAAGAAAGAGGATGGGTCTAAGATATTGGTGGTGAGGAGGAGAGTGAAAATAGGAAGGTTTTTATGCATAGGTTCTGGAGGCCTCGGTGAATGAAGGGAAAGGTAATGGGTCGGAAGAGAATGCGGGGAAAAACAACATCAACAACACAGAAGAACCACGAGGGACAGTCTTCGGGGAAAACAGGCATGAATACGGAATAAAGAGAAGGGGAAAGGAAAATAAGCCACGGAGGAGTAGGCGTGAAGAAGCAACAACAGGGAAAAATAAACTAGTCGGGAGAAGGAAAGTAAATAATTTGTAAAGACGAGCAAGCGTGAATAAAGAATAACGAGGAAGGAAAAGGTTAACCAAGTCTCCATTACAGGCACGATGTAAAACCATATAAATACTCAATCGAAAAAGTATTTATTGTCCCCTGTAAAGGATGTGTCGTAAGAATGTACCGGTAGTTGCAGCAAGAAGGAAACGGAATGGAGTGAAAAGAAAAAAAAATAGAAATAGATGAATAAAATAAGGAAAAGTAGAAAAATGTTATGAGGTAAATAGAAAAAAAGTATGTTCTCTCAAGTTATATGTAACCTGGGATTGTGTCACGAGTCAAATTTGATCGTGACATATTAATCAATTAAGTATAGGAATAATGCTTTAATAGCCGTAGCCTAGCGGTTGAGAAAACGAAAGGCAGGAGTGTGTGTGGTGAACGGGAGACAGAGTTCCTGTTTGAGCTTGTGTTTCTCCCCCTCTGTAGCCGTTAAATCATTCGTTTTCTCACTCGTGGCTTATTAATATTGATTTTTTGCGTACACACAGTTATTCTTTTAAACTCTCCATATGATTCGTGAAGAGGATAATTACCGTGATTAATTTACGTGGCGTTATTACAATTGCATGTATGGCTGGGTGTGTGAATGTGTATAATATGAGGTTCTAGTCAGACAGACAGTAGGATTCAAACTATTGTGTGCGGCGCCTGTGTATCGATCGATCCAGACGTTGGTAGCTTGTGGGAGGAGCTATAGCCTGGCTGGGGATTTCTCATGATTTAAACTTCAGTTCATCTCCTACTCGTATTCAGCATACACATAGCCTCGTGGCGCTCTAGCCTCTCGTGGAGTAGCAGCCTACAATGGTCGAATTCATTAGTTTCGGCATACTAATGATTCGTGATCGAGTGCTGGGTGTGTGTTTGAACATTGAAAATTGCGAGTGGGAGGACAATTCATGTATGAGTATAGAAAAACTCTCATACGTGAATATTTTGAACTCCGAGTTCGGCTTCCATCTTGTAACATACGTGGCTCTCTCGACCTCTTCGTCTCTTTACGTAACACGCAGGGCTGACAGTGAATGCCAGAATATTCTCGGTGCCATTCACCAGTTTTTCTCTAGTGCTTCACGGAGTCACTCTTGTTGTTGTTACTTGCAACAGAAAAGCAAATGATACGAGGTAAGGTTTTATGCCAATGTAGCGTTCTGCATCCTACTTGGTGTAATATTATAGAAAACGAGTGCCATGTGTGTGACTTTGAAAATTACAGATGTGAAGAACAGGTGTCTATGTGAAAATAGGAAACTTAATCACATAGATACTTGAACTCGTATTATTAGATTTATATTTATTATTTATTATTGATTAAAGTAATTGAGTAGGGGTCCTGAAATAGCACCATAAAATTACGAGTGTTTGGGGAATGTAACACCTTAGTTACACACGTAATATTCGCTCTCGTCCACTCATTCACGTGGATATGACGAGTGATAAATTACAGATGTGACACTGAAAATTAACTGAGGTGGAGACATAGAAAAATGGAAACATAGAAAAATAAAGAATAGAAAAATATTGAAGAACATAGAAAAATAGAAACATAGAAAATGGAGAACAGAAAATCGACTGAACACTCGATGGAAAATAAAGCGAGAAAATATTGTACTCGGGAAGAAAACAACGAGGACAATAACAACACGACTCCGACCGATAGAAAACGGGAGTCATATTAAGAGGTAACTTAAGTATTTAGTTAGCTAGTTTTGCGTGTGGATGAGTGTGAACGTGTGTGACTATAATTAATTGATTTCATGTTGGTGTACTGGAAATTTCAATAAATATAGTTAAGCGATTGTGAATGGTTGTTTCATACACCATATCCCTTCATACTATAATTTATAAATGCATTCATATCGGAAGACCTCACATTAAAAATAAATATGTTGACAAAAAAAGGAACTTGCAATGAAGGGGATAATTTAACCTCTGAAACCTTCTTTGAGCCAACACAATTAAGGTTAATTAATAAAAACCGGGTAAGGTAAGTCAATTGATAAATCATTGCTTACTAAATTATTATATACATTATAATAATTCAATGTTGCACTAGAAAGCTTTTAATTGCATGGATCTCCAAGGTGGGCCACAATTCTTTTCAGTGTGTATTGCAAAGTCGAGTTTCTCCTTTTTATTTTGTCACAGATTGAACCATGGGCAGGTGTGGGGCAATGACCGACTCTCTCTCCTTCTCTCTCTCCGTCTCTCCCCCTAACCTAACCTCTTACTCACACTCTTTGTACATATTGGGCACGAAGAGGGTGGAGGGAGTGAAGGAGAGTGTCGAGAAGGGAAACGGAAGGAAGATAGAAGGGCGTTGTCATGTGGAAAGAATTGATGAACACGCAGGGACGTATATGAAGGATCGTAGTTGGAGGAATGTTGGATTATTAAACGTACAAAGAAGGAAAGTCTTAATTAAAGTACGAGGAGAGTTGTTAAAGAAAGACAGAAAAGACGAAAGTATAATTGTGGCCCAGAAAAGTTAGTTTCTGGAGAAGGATTGTGGCTGGCTGTATACGAAGGAAGAAACAATAACAAAGAAACTATAAAAAAAAGAATCCGTGTAAGAAGGGCTGTGACAAGAAAGGATTTTGATGGTCGAAAGGATTGTGGTAGGAGGAAGGATCACGCGAGGAGGAAGGGTGGTGCCATAAGATAGGATTGAGGCAGAATGAAGGGATTTGGTGGCGGGAGGGATCGTCAGGGAAGGAGTAGGCTACAAGAGGAAGAAGGACCGTGGTAAGAGAAAGGATACAACAACGGGATTGATTTCTGATACATACTGTGCACTGTGAGACTGTGTATAGTATATTTATATGAGTACGGTATGTATGTATGTATGTACGTCTGGCGTTGGTGTACAGAACGTGTGTGTGTGTGTGTGTGTGTGTGTGTGTGTGTGGGCGACTGGAATCTGTGGGCAAGGGTGGAGTCGTTCGTTTGGAGTGGGAGTGGTAGTGGTGGTATGAGCCCAGTGAGTGAGTGAGGTCAGGGGGTATTACTGTTTATTGCTGTCGTTGTGATGGTCGTCTCGTCCTCTCCTTACTGCTAATGCTATACAACGAAAGAGGAAAGATCTGGGTGGTCTTGGAAGGGAAGGATAAACATTTAGCTAGATCGGGAAGCACTTTATTGTATTGCTTGCTGCCATGGTATTTCAATTATTTATTTATTTATTACTTACCTTCACCGGATTGCCTATGCAGTTCATGACTCATTTTCCCATTAAGGATAAAATAACAGCACCCAATTAAGTTCTGTAATATGTATAATGTTCGCCTTAGTTATAGTTAATAATTATTTTGGACGGCCATGTTTTGTATAATATTGGGGAAGTAAAATTGTCTGAGTTTAGCTGGGGTGACGTCATCCAGAGATTAGGTGTAATTGAGAATATAATTTTCCTAAGTGTGTGTGTGTGTGTGTGTGTGTCAAAGTAAATATGAAAGCATTTAACCCAACCTCTAACCAGTTCTATCTACACTTTAAATCTCCCGTCGGACGAAACAAGGACCAAAAAAGTAGTATTACCGCTTTAAGGGCAAGGTAGACTGGTACCGTACGTGGCTGTAGTGTCGTGGGCGGGGTTCAAGTGTCGTGCAATTGGTGTACATGGGCGTGGCGACTTTACAATAGGGTTTACAGGTAGGGAGTGGGAGGAGGAATAAATTGTACGGTCCATTGGTGGTAAATAATCTGCCCTCCACATCCAGTGTTTTACTCGTGGAAGTGGGCCACTGTTTAGAGATGGACACTTTCTATACCAAGACTCGATCTGTTGAATGTCAGCAAAGTTCCACAGTCACCATCTTGAGCTACTGTACTTAAGGATCCTGTGATCGTGTATGAGACTTGGTGACTTCTGATTCCTCCTGTCTATACCACGAAACAAACATTTTCTTTATAAATGTTGTTTCGTGGCAATATTTGAAGGATTCGTTTACCTCCAATTTTCAGACTACAACACAGGGTTCCTTAACTGAGTCATGTCTATTTGAGCATGAAAATAGTACTGTTGGGTTATATATAATAATAAGAGTACCTGGATGCTGAAAAACCAAAATAGGCTCGAAAATAATCTATTGGGTTGTTTATTGAAATGTAGCCCAGTGGTGAAAATAGACATAATCTGTTGGCCAACTATGTGTACAAGGCTGCACGTAGGCTATATAGAACGGTCGTGGTCATTGGAAGCCAAACATCAAAAGTTGTGAAATTGGATTGAGTTATGGAGGAAGAAGGGCGTGGAACTTTAATACTCAATACTGGTAAGCCTGATTTCTAACATAAGGCTTTGGTGTATAGGCTAAGGCTCTTCAAACGGGTATAGGTTGTCCGATTCTGTAGATATTGCTATTACGAATTACACTTAATATAATTAATATATTACACTTAATATAAACACCATACCATACTTATTTCCTCCAGTTTAAGTGTTGACGCATTCAGTATATTAGCAAGTAACATTAAAATATTTCTATTTCACTGGTAATGCTCCAACAACGACTTCACCTACCTGTACAATAAAGAAATAGCCTTTGGCTATAAGGTTGCTGTTGGAAGCATCGTCAATAATATCAAGACTTGCCCTTTATATATAGTTTGGATGCTAAGTAGAGAAAAGAACATTAGGGAACATTAAATCGAGAAAAGAACACTATCATGCATGTAACTCAAAACAATACTGTAGGCTACACATTCATATTTTTTTCATAATTTTTTACTGTATATAATAAGAAAGCCACAGTAAGGATAAAACAAAGACAAAAGAGAAAAGATGTGAACTTGAATCGATGAGATAACAATGACATTAATAATAAGTCGAAGAATATCAGTGACGTGAATATAATGTAGACAAGATAGAAAATAAGTAAATAATCATATAGGCCTATATATATGACGTCGAGAAAATAGCAATGATGTAAATAATATTATAAGGTGGAGAAGATGACACTGTTATACTCAATCCTTCCATGAGAGTCAAAGTGGAGACGAGCTTAAAGTCAATGTTGATATGAATACAAAGTCGATTATTATGAGGCTCTATAGACGCCCCTGCAGGTAATACGGATTTAAAGTGGAGGAAGTAGGATGGCACTTGGTGGGGTCGTTCGGGAATTGAGTGTGGGGTGAGCGTGGAATATATTAGAATGCGAAATAATGCAGAGGTGAAATGCGTGTGGGTCGAGAAAGTGTGGATTGAGAGAGAGAGAGAGAGAGAGAGAGAGAGATCAGAGGAAGATGAAAGTGGTCGGGGCTGGCGTGTGTTGGTGGGTAGGTGGTGGTGGTGGTGGAGGTGGTGGAGGAAATTGAAAGTGACTTGGGAAGGTACCGGTGTAGGCTAGGGTAGGTGGTGCATGGTGGTGATGGTGCAGGTATAGGTGGTGATGTTAGGTAGGTGGTGGTGGTGGAGGAAATTGAAAAAATGGGTTGTAGTGGCGGTGGAAATTGAAAATGTGTGGTATTGGGATGGGGGAAATTGAAGGTGGGTTGTAGTGGTGGTGGTGGAAATTGAAATTGGGTGGTGGTTGAATGGGGGAAATTGAAGGTGGGTTGTGGTTGTGGTGGGGTAAATTGATGGATGGTTGTGGTGATGGAGGAAATTGAAGATGGGTGGTGGTGGTAGTGGTGGAAATTGAGAGTGGGTAGGGTAGGGTAGGTGGAGGAGGTTGTAGAGAATGGATGCTTAGTGTGGTATTATTAAACTTGGAAAAAGTTCATCGTCGTTCAATTTGTATTATTTTGTAACACGAATATAGTGACGAAGATACTTTTCCTCGTTTAATACTGCTACTTTTATGCTCTTTGTGTTTCTCACTGAGGAGAGAGAGAGAGAGAGAGAATTTGAAAGTTAGAAGTTTATGGTGAGTTAAAATATTGATTGAATGTCTGGCTGCAGTTTTTTTTTCTTTAAGTTGGGGTTTAGGCTAATTGTCTGATTCTCGTTCTGTCAATTACCTTTCAGTCTGTTGTGATTAGTGTTTATATAATTAGATCTGTTAATTCATCTGTTTACTTCAACGATCATATTCTCTCTCTCTCTCTCTCTCTCTCTCTCTCTCTCTCTCTCTCTCTCACTCGTGTCCTTGAGATGCCCTGGCCACTTCACTGACTCATGATTCATTCCTTCTGGTCAGCAAGACACAGGAGTAAGGAATGTTGTTGCATCATAACATTATATTATTTACTGTTTTACCGGACATAATAATGATTTAATAAAGGGATGGTTATAGGTGCAGGATGATGAGAGGTAAGGGTGTGATATAAAGGGTAAAGAGAGGTATTTAGAAGTAAGAACTGGGTGCGACAGGTGACAGGTGTGTATGTGTGGGCTGGGTAAGTGTGTGTGTGTGTGTGTGTTTACGAGGTAGGCAGGGCAGGAGAGGAATACATATCAGGTGAGCAGTGGCTGTGAATTACGTGTTAGTAAGTAGCAACAAAACAAGTAAAGATCATAGACGAAGGGTGAAGTAGCCTATGTGGACAAATGATCAGGTCAGTTGGACAAAGATGAAGGGAAAGAATAAAGTGATGCCAATACGGTGATTAGAGAATATACCTTATTAGGCACGAGAAGTAGGTAGAACAGATAGGGAGAATAGGTCATGAGGACAGGGAGAGAATGGGACACCAGGAGAGGTCGTTACAACAGTAAGTAAGATTGAATGGTATGGGAGGGACATATGTCATGGCTGTAGGCTGGACAAATGGCCAGAATAGATAAAGGGAGCATGTACAGAATATAGATGGGAAGGACAAGTGGGAAGGGCAGGTGAAAATAACAGATGGGGTCACAAATGAGTATATGACATCTGGAAGTAGCACGTAGAACGAAAAACTGAACGTAACAGGTGGGCCAAACGAGTGAAAAGGACAGTAGAGGGAACAGGTGAGCGGGTGAGATGAGGTGTGCAGGTGAATAGGTGTGATATAGGTGACTGATGAGGCGAGGGGTGGGGAGGGGGGATAGCAGTACCACCACCGACACCTGGACACCCCTCAAGGTCACTCAAGGCGCTGCGTAAAAGCCAGCATGCCGGCCCCTGACCTCATATAGCATGTGTCACCCCGCCCTTCCTTCCTCCTTCCCTCCCATGGCTGCAGGAGGCCTCACTCATACATGGTTTGTACCGTAGTAATGAAGGACTGGTTAATTGTTTTGTTGTTGCCTGTATGAGTAATATCTCGGAGATCCCACTAAAATACAGGAAGCCCTTGACAACAAAATAAAAACAGATGATTTCCTGCCATACTTCTCCCTCTCTGGAGTGGAGAAAGGGACAAGATATAATAGAGTAGTGGCGACAGGATATATAGTGATGACGCATGTCTCGTAATCTTGAGGTCTTGTTAGGAGAGGGTAGCGCTTGTTTACATCAGCTGGAAATCAACACGGTTGTATTGCCTTAATTACCATAACAGTCTATTGGCATAAAACACATATATAAGAAGAACTAGAGAACAATTCGGCAACGAACTAGTGTCGTATATATAAAACAGATAAAACAAACATGTCTGATAGGGAGCAGCCTAGTGAGGAGGAGTAAGACAAGAAACCCTTTGATGCAGTCTGCGTGTTGTGGGTGAGAATATTGGTCAGGGATTCAGTGAAATTATAGACTGTCTAGTTCATAACAATTACTGGCTGATTATAGTTATAGATATTAGTTTTATTTTATATTTTAGTTACTTTTACACATAATTTACATCCTCTTGTGTCACAGATCACTTACTGGTAGTTATAAAATTAGTGTATAGCCTAGTATGCTTCCTCGGTAGCCTAGCCTAATCCATTTGCTGATACACAAATTCGAATACCTGTACTATGATGTCTGGGCTACGTCCACCACAGTCTTTCTAGGTCATACTCTCTCCCTCCTTCCTCCCTGACCCCTCACCTCACTCTCTTCACTTGCTACCCCTCATCTAGTCCCCACCCCTCTCACACTCTCCTCCCCTCGGCCCCTCACCCAGTCCACACTCCCCACCACTCATCCTGTCTGTACCCCTCTCCCCCTCCCCACCCCTCTCACCCTCTCTCCACTCCTCACCCCTTCACTACCACTCACCCCCTCTTCATCTCCCCACCCCTCACCCCCTCCCTGCCTTCCTACACGTGCGGTGTGGACAGACATGGTACTGCCAAGGTCGACCACAGAGAAAGTACCGGTGCCCAGGGAGGAAGGAAGCGAGAAGCACCGTGTTTGGTTGTGTACCCTGGCTGGATGGATGGTCTGGTGAGGTGTGCCAGTTTATCATTTATTTTATTTATATACGAACATTGGTGTAACATTACGATTTTTTATTTTATTTGTATACGAACATTGGTGTAACGTTTCGATTTTTTATTTTATTTGTATACGAACATTGGTGTAACGTTTCGATTTTTTATTTTAGTTTTATACGAACATTGGTGTAACATTTCAATTTTTGTGTGTGAGTTTAACGGAGCAATGGGAGTGTTTTATTGATGGTTGTCGTGGTGCTCGTAAACCATCACTCACTGTCACTTTAGGTATTCGAAATGGTACATATATTATTTCATTGGCAGCGACACACACACATAGACAGACAGAGAAAAACAGAACAAATAACTAGTGATCCGATGGACTGGAGGACACACTTCCCTAACATCTCTGACACCAACCAGACCCTCTCAGCCATTACCATTACTTGTTGCCTCCTTCACATCTCTAGTCGTAGATGCCGCTGCTGCTGCTGCTGTTGTTTTGACGTGTACTAACCCAAATAAATTGTAAACTTTTATCTGTGCAACATTTATCCTATATGCGTATGCAATAGAAACACCAATTTCACCAAAACGTTCAAGTTAACACTCACACGTAAACTTTCAGTTAGCGTACTGTAACATTACCGATACTAGAGCCAAATAGATTCCACTAACGCCAATAATCACCTTATAGTGAGTGTGTTTACCCCAGCACAATCAGCATTACAGGGATGGGGTCAAACACGTATTTGTATGTATATTTGTACTGTACTCTATTTACACATATGGTACAGGAAATCGAGTATTTGCATTTATGCTGTTTTTTTTTTTTAATTTGAAAACTGTATTTGTAATAATTCGGTTGTTTTTATATACACATTTTAACTATAGGTAAAATAAATGGTCAATATAACACTCACACGTAAACTTTCAGTTAGCGTACTGTAACATTACCGATACTAGAGCCAAATAGATTCCACTAACGCCAATAATCACCTTATAGTGAGTGTGTTTACCCCAGCACAATCAGCATTACAGGGATGGGGTCAAACACGTATTTGTATGTATATTTGTACTGTACTCTATTTACACATATGGTACAGGAAATCGAGTATTTGCATTTATGCTGTTTTTTTTTTTTAATTTGAAAACTGTATTTGTAATAATTCGGTTGTTTTTATATACACATTTTAACTATAGGTAAAATAAATGGTCAATATAATGATATCTGTTGACTTTACCATCAGTTGATTGGTTGTTTGGTTGTTGTCCCAGGCTCCCGTCAATCGAAATCATTGGCCTCTACTGTAGGTACATAGTTTGTTGTGTTAGTAAGACGCTCCCAGAGACCTTGTGTGAATATATATACTTTTAGTTTTGTGTTTTGTATGTAATCAAGATGTATGACGAGGTGTGTATGGTTTATTCTATAGGCAGAGTGGACTGTGGGTTGTGGCAGCTGTGATTTGATAGTGATTCAGGAGATGTTAGAGGTGAACTTTCATAAATATTCTTGGATAGGAAGTTGTTTATTGTCTTAGTGATCTGGTGACTATTTGCAGTAGGTGTTTGTGCTTGGTGATATATGGCAAGGGAGGAGGGAAGTTGAAGAAAATTTGCATGTAATGGTATGCTGCAGTGGATATTTCTCAGGGGGTGACTGAGCGTTCATTTATGTATGTATTAAGTTACGTGGGGACGAGGTGGGGCATTGAATAAGTACCTCGGGTGTTACTGTTTTATGAGATGTGGACATGACACTTGTTTAATGATGGAGGAATTAACATTGATATTAACTAGGTGTAGAAGTTGGAGTTAAGAGTGTTTAATTTTGTATAATCTGAAGTCTTTGGTTCTAAGTGGCAGTAATAAGAACATAAGAATATAGGAAATTGCAGAAGGCCTGTTGACCCATGCAGTTCTTGGCAGAGAGGACTTTAGTGATAGGAATAGTAAAACAGGTGAATTAATTTGCTAAAGGGATTATTTATTTATATTACGGGAGGCAGAGTACACATATTCAAGAGGCATGCAGATCAGACACTTAATTATGTACACATATATTCAAAAGTGCTCATAAAGAGATACTAAAATATGACGTCATTTATTTGCTTACATATATCATACACTCGTTGGTACGCATTTAGATTCTCTCTCTCTCTCTCTCTCTCTCTCTCACACACACACACACACACACACACACACACACACACACACACACACAAACAGGGAACTCACATTACTCATAGATACTCAGCCATACGCACATAGCAATACGCACAGATTACTCACACACGTTCACAGATATATTCAGATTACACACATAGATACACTCATAGTTTACTCCCACGGGCACGTCACACCTTCCTTAACACCCACTGCCATCTTTAGACGACGCCCATATACACCCAATATGTAGGCCTTGTACCCCGCCCATACATCCGGTTACTGACTACACACACACACACACACACACACACACACACACACACCAGAGCTTCTACAACATTAAGAACATCAATTTAAGTGTTTATATGGTACAGTATTGTTGGTTGTAGATCTGGAGCAACTGATTCCTCCAAACCATTTCATTACGATTATATTAATTCATTGGTTTTGTTTTGTAACATACTTTGGAGGAATAAAGGTACTCCAATGTACTAAAGGGAGTGCAAAAATGAGAAGGCTACTGATTCCTCCAAACTATGCCAGGAAACATACGACTCTATGCAGTGAACGTGTAGTGGGAATCTGTTTTGTAGCACATTGTTTGGAGGAGTGAATAGCCTTTCAATTGGTGTACAAGAGATTAACCCCCCTTTAACTCCCCTTCCCCCCCCCCCCCTGCCCATCATATTAAGTACTCACTGACACTCACAGAAAATAAATAATCCAGGGGAGAATATTGCCTGCAGGTGACGTGGCCAAAAAATGTGATATAATTGAACAGTAATAATTGCCGATTAAAATGAAATGGAATGTCCTCAACAGCTGATACGCTCGTCTAAATTGTCTGTGCATTGCTCTTTGTTGCACGGTCCATGTTGCTGTCGTTGGTGCACATTAGCAATATATTATCAGTGATTATGCATTTTGTTTCTGTTTATGTGCAGTTTAATTAGTATAATTTATCATTGTGGATATAATTATATCGTTGTGGATATAATGTATATCTTTGCATCATATAACTTACCTATCCCTGTGGCTGTTTACCAATCACACATGGCTCTGTGTCCTTCATCTACGCATGTACTCTACCCACACTCAGTTTGTCACCAGGAATGTAGGCACTGTACCCACACTCAGTTTAATACCAGGAATGTAGGCACTGTACCCACACTCAGTTTAATACCAGGAATGTAGTCACTGTACCCACACTCAGTTTAATACCAGGAATGATACAATTTGATATCACGAAAGGCGTTTGAAAACAACCGTACTTAACGTAGGCTGCCAAAGCCTATTTATTTGCCTACTTCAACCATTATATCTTTCATCTACACATATTCCTCTACCTGTTTCACCCTCAATAGCTTGGCCTCCTGGGACCTTCCTTTCCTTTTCCCTACGCATTCTACCTCTGTCTCATCTTCTACTTCATTCGATCCCATACTTAGTCCATCAGCCTGTCTGTCTGCCTCTCTCACTGGATGTAGTTCACCCGTCTCTGTCAGGGTCCTCCAACTTCCCAACTTGTCCATTTGTTCCTCTCTACTCCATCTGTCTCCTCCAGCCCTGTCCTCCCACCCACCTGTCTCCTCCAGGTATGCTCGGCCCTCACATCTCTCCAACCATGTCCTGTCTGCCCTCAACCCACCTCCTCCACCTGTCTCCTCCACCCGTCACTCCATCCACACCCCACCCACCCACTCACCTTCACTTATTTCTCATTCTTCTGTCTCCCCGACCCACCATCCACCCACTACCACTTCCCCTCTATATACCCTGTTCCTCAAGCCCTTTCTTACCAGCCAACCCTTCCCACTCCCCACTCCCCACCTTCAGAAGTGTACTGTGGGTGAGTGGTGGTAATGTTGTCAAGTCACATGTTGTCCCTTAGTGTTGCCGCCTTCCTTGCCTTCTCTTTCTCCAATTCTCTCTCCGTTTTTCTCCTGTACTCTCTTCCGTCCAGTACGTTCATCTTCCACTTTCTCCTTCATCTATATTTTCCAACTTCTCCATTACTACTCCACTTTTTTATCATCATCCACTACATTCTCTCCTATTTACTCTCTAGGTTCTCTCTCCACTTCCACCTCCATTCCTCTCCCTCCTCTACTACAACTCTGTCCTTCCTCTTCTTGTTTCTCCTTCCCATCTCCGTCATCTCCTTTTCCATTCACTCCCTGTCTTTTCTACATCCACCACTTTTTTCCTTCCCTCCTTCTCTACCATAAGACCTTCCATATATCTTCGCCTTCCACCCATTTCCCCGCCCATCTACCACCATTCCACCTTCACTTTACCTCCATCTTTCCATACACGGTTACTATTTCTCCTCCTCTTCCTCCTCTCTTTTCCTAGTCCTGTATATCAAGAGGAGAGAGAGAGGGTATTGTAATTACTTTCGTGTGTATGTGTCTGTCTCCATCTGTCTGTACGTGTGTCTGTATTCCTGCTGTCTGTTTGTTTGTGTGTGGGTAATGTATATGTAGGCCTATGTTTATCCTGTACGGCTTTCTCTATTATTTATGGTGTACTGTACCTTAATCTTTGAAAATGTATGTGTGTTCACCGTAGAGTTAACACACTGCACGTAACTGCGAGGTGGTGGTGGTGGTGGTGGTAAAATTATGTTCGCGTGTTGGAAGGCTGCAATCCCTGGCTGCTCTCTTTCGTGTCCATCCCTCCTTTAGTCAGGTCCTGAAGCAGTTGCTGTTTATCTCGTCAACCTTGCCCTCTTATTTTTACATTATCCTTTGTTTTCTTTAAAGAAGTATACCACGTACGGTATAATATTATAAAACCAGAGTTAGAAATCAGAGAAAAGCAAGGCGTACACATATTCACCCCGCATCAATTTTTTTTTAGTTTCCAATTTCAGTTTTCTAATTTCGTCATTTTTTTGTGGCTCTTTTACTCTGCTTTCCATTCCAGCCATTTCTCTTGCATTATATCCAGTTTCTATCAATTCCCTTCTGTCGTCATTATCTCCTTTGTTATTTTAGATTCACGGTCGATGCACACTCATGTTTATTGTCCCATTTCCTTATGTGTGTTCCCTTCCTTAGTTATGGTATTTCTTGTATGTCCTTGTTCAATTTGTGTCTCTCTTACTCTTCTTCTTTTTGTATCCCTTACTTTAGTCTTTCTATTTTGTTGTCTTCTATTCTCTGCTATACTTGTCACTCTTACGTCGTTCTCTCCATCAGTCTCTTTCCTCTCTTTTAATTATTTTCTTCTTGTTTTTTTCCATCCTCTTCTCATTATTTATTTTTTATATTATATTATATTTTATATTTTTATATCTCTTCTTTCTCCAAGTATCTTCCCCCTTCTTTAATATCCTTTCTCCTCATCTCCCCATATAACCCCTCCCATCCCATCTAAAGTCTTTCCTTCTTTCTCTTGGCATCAACCATTCCAGTATTGTTTCCTATAGGCCTACCTTATATATTTCTCCCCTTCCTCGTAGCACCTCCTGTCTTCTTTCTATTACCAACCCTCCGTTCTTGTATATATCCTCCCTCTCCTATCTACGACCACTCTCTTCTCCTAACATGTAGCCTAACTCGCTTTCTCCACATTTTTTTAATCCTAGCTCCTCCTCTATCTTGCTTCTCTTTTTTCCTTCCCTACCATCTCCCAACCCTTACTCTATCCCAACCCTTACCCTCACCCAACCCAACCCTTACCCTCACCCAACCATTACCCAACCCAACCCTTATCCTCACCCTCACCCAGCCTTTACCCTCACCCAACCCTTACCCCCAACAAGTTCCCCTCCCCACCCAACCCATATACGGTGATTGTGTTGTCTTGTCTCCAGGGACGGGTGTGTCTCGAGCCAACAACATCACCAACACCACCACCAGTCCCGGTTTCTTCTTCTTCGTCGTCGTCGTTCCCCTCTCCTCCTCCTATATTATTATCAGTTTTTCCTCGCCCGTCATCAAGGGGGGACGCCACGGCCACCCTTTGTTATTAGTTTTTTATCTTCAACTTTTTTGGCTTTTGCCCTTTCATATTTTTTTATTATATTTTTTCCCTAAAATTTTTGTCTTTAATATATATATGTGTGTGTGTGTGTGTGTGTGTGTGTGTTCAGCTTTTCCCTTATTTGTCTATATTTTTACACATTTTCTTAAAACTTTTTGCCTTCTTGTTCTTTTATATTTTTGTCCCATTTTTCCAATTCCTAATTATATTTTGTATATATACATTATAGTTAATTTGTCCTCTATCATTTACCCTTGCTTTGTCCTTGATAACTTTGGTGTGTAGCTTTTTGCTTACGATCATTGTTTGTCGACTTCTTGTTGTTAGTTATGGCGGGATTTTTATTTTTTCTGTGTTCTTCTTACATCTGGTCTTAAGTTAAAGGTTCCCCCTGAGCGTATTACAACAATGTGACACGACGGACTAAACATATTGAGGCAGCGTTCGTTTTGGAAATCACTCTTGTCTCGCTGCTCCTTGTTTCTTTTCTGACTGTTTATTGCTTTATGATTTGTTGATATTTGAGGAGCGTATTGCCTTGCCCAGACGGTACAGTGGCAGACCAGCTCAACTTATTGCTTTTTTACCCGAGTATAGTAATTTTGTGTCTGTTTATGTCTGAGTGTTTTATTATTATTATTATTATTATTATTATTATTATTATTATTATTAGTGGCAGTTTTTTTTATCCAAGCTAAGTAAGCAAAATCTATATATATTTGCTTCATAAAAGTACAAAAACCAGTAAGGCAGCATTGTTCGCAAATTGAAGAGAGAGAGAGGAAAAAAACAACTAATATTTAGCTGTTGTAAAAAAATAAAATAAAATCGTTTGTGGCCCAGGCAGGGGTGAGTAATAAGGGTGTTGTATTGGTGGTGTGGGTGTGGTGGTGGTGACTGGTGAGGGTACGGAGGGTGGGGTGGGGGGTGAGGGGGGGGGGCACACAGATGGTCAGGCTCTCTGGTTTGTTCGTCCTTTTGTTTGTGAAAGTTTTAGCTGAGAGTATTTTTATCATCTGATGTGTTTACTGGTTTAGGTTATAGGCTATCGGTACTATACTGTCCTTTGTGGCCCGTGTTCTATACTTTGTTGGTTGGTTCAACTTGGTTGTGTTTTGTACTGTATTGTATCTGAAATTAAACGTAAAAACAGTCTTGTGGAGGAAGAGGTGTTAGTGATGGTAGTAGTGGTGGTGGATCTAAGATGAGTCGATGGGACACAGCTTTCAAATGGCCAGGGTTGGAAGGCATTGGTTTCTGAGTCTAGATTTGTTGGTGGTGTCTGTGTTTATTCCTTTGTGTTGGCCTATATAGAACGTGCACATCCTGGTACCCCACATCTACTGTAGATAGTGACGTGTATGAATAAAGTGTCGTCAATTAGCTGGGTAGAAAAGAAGTAGCCGAGACCATGAAGCTCCACTGTCTCCATCAAATGAGACAATCGTACAGCACTCAACACCTCGAAGCTTCATTCAATAATTTCGGAACCTCGCAAGAATTACAGGCCGCCGTCCCGAGGTTGAGGTTAAAAGAGATAAAAAAGAAGAAAATAATACTGAGTTGCGATATTCTGCAGTTTTGAACCAGGTTTGTATAGTCCACTCTAAATGACCATAAATAAAGCCAAAGGTTAATTGTTACGGTACCCTCGAAAACTTCTTCGAATGATTCTTCGCAAGGTTTCGTAAGCGTGTAATGACTCTTAGTTCGGAACATAGTAGTGACAACATACCAACGTGTAACTCCAGTGAACGGTATTATATAACTATTTTAAAAAAATATACGTATGTGCGAGAATGTATTTGTTCATTCATCTATATGTATCCATATGATATAATTTATTACATCACCATTTTATAATGTATATTTTCAGCCCTCGGCTACCTCATCAAATAAACCTTTTATTACACCTCCCCGAATGGAGGGTGTATTGTTTTCCGTGCCGGATATTTATTTATCTGTTCTTGTGTTTCTTTATGATCTAGCGTCCACATGTTTAGCCGTATGATGTTCATTTTTATTCTATAGATAGATATTCATCATAAAACAAAATGATTAACTTTTGGGCAAAATCGGTCAAAGGACAAGGTCACAAAAAAATAAAGATAGCAAAGGGCGAGTGTCTGTTTTAGGTCTAGCATCCACAGGTTTAGCCTTATGATATTATTTTTTTTTCTATTGATAGATATTCATCATAAAACAAAATTATTAACTTTTGGGCAAAAT
Organism: Petrolisthes manimaculis; assembly: GCA_034508575.1. NCBI lineage: Eukaryota > Metazoa > Arthropoda > Malacostraca > Decapoda > Porcellanidae > Petrolisthes > Petrolisthes manimaculis. Next base: position 43,241 of record JAWZYT010003587.1, on the reverse strand, counting down.
CAGTCGAAGGTCAAGGTCACAAAAAAATAAAGAGAGCAAAGGGCGAGTGGTCGCTGGCATCTTTAAGGGGCGGTGTTGCCATCGAATGATGTCTTGTTATTATTATTATTATTATTATTATTATTAATAAGGAAAAGAATGCTTCTGAATGTACTTACTCTGGATGCATAGTTGTATACCCAAGTCCTACAAGTCCTGCTAATGGGTTACTGTGATGATTGATATCTTGTATCGTGTTGTTGTCGTATTTATTATACAGTACATCCTTGTGGCTTCTTACCCATGCTATTGTTTCTTGCCATCATTATGTGTGTGTGTGTGTGTGTACCCCCACCCCGGCATAATTCCTCATGATTGATTTACTGTCTAGATTGTTTATATCCATGCAAGTAGTAATATATCAGTATTATACCTTATAGCCCTTACATGTATTAGTATTGATATTCCTCATGGATCCTGACTGCTATTCATAGTGATCTCATGTCCAATAGATGGCAGGTTTGCTTTGTGTATCCTCCATAACCTAAATGTCATTATCATCATCAGGGTAATCGCCCGAATGTAATTTTAGTACCGGCATTCAAGTACTAATATCGGGATTATTAGAATCGTTTGCACTCTAATGTTGTTTAAGCTCTGAAACTGATGATTGCAATTGCTGCTGAATTTTTCTCCCTGTATATTAAAGGGAGTGAATCTCTGGTCGACAAATTGGAGGGCTACCCAATCACCTAAACAATGGCTACTCAACAGAACCCCCTACTCGTACGTATACTGAGGAAGGCTACTAATACGAGTTGCATTGATAGCATACACACACACACATCTATTATATCTACACTATAATTACTCATACACCAGGGAGGCAGAGAAATAAAAGACACACCAGCATCATTTCCAATATATTTTGCGAGAATGTGTTGTGAATTCCCGAACATGCAAATCACTGTGATGACTTTGACCCCCTCCCTCCCTCACCCTCCCAGCCACGGTCCATGCCCTCCCTCACCCCTTCATCCTCCCAGCCACCGTCCCATGCCCTCCCTCACCCCTTCACCCAGCCACCGTCCCATAACACAGCATAACCCTCCCTCACCCCTGTCACGGTTTGATCCGTGATCATAACGTAACATACGTAAGTAGTAGGATGCTATATATTATATATATATTAACAAAAGGACACCACGTGTGGGGAATGTTCTATAAGGCATGGAACAGTGGTATTTTCCTCAGTCAGGAAGACAAAGACACAGAAATTTGAAAATAAAGGAGTGCTGGTACCTGGTAATTAAGAAAGGTCCTGTCATGTGAGGTCAGGTGAGGTCGAGTACCCACTCACTCCATCCCGTGTCTGGAGGTATTGCTACAATTTTTTGCATTAATAATTATGCTATGAGGGCATCTATTACTTATTAAAAATTGATTTTGAAGTGGAAGGGAATCATTTGCAAGCAGTTGCATGTTATGGGAAAAGTGATTTGCATGTATAACTAGGTATGAGTGACAACATGTAAACGTAGTCAAGGACTAGGCCATACGAACACGTAGATATTGGACAGTCTTCGATGAGTCACTCGCCAGGTAGAAAAAAAGGTAGAAATGGGGAGGGTCAGAAGGGTAATTATCCCACCACCCTTGTCCTGATTTTGAGAAATATATTTAGTTGGTAGCCAGACACTCGACGAAGAACACACCTCGTATCCAGCCCTCGTTGCTTTGCCTAGGGGCCTATAGTTTTAACGTAACGTCGAAATTGTTTAATTACTTTTTCACAAGACTTATTGTTAATTAACTCACTATTCATTCGCTAGACGAGAATCAGTAAGGTGTCATTTTATAGGTGAGGAGAGGGCTGGCAGGAATTTACGAGTGTGTGTGTGTGTACGAGGGACAGTAAACGAGTGTGAAATTGACATTGAAATATACCAACTGGGTTGCTTGATTTCCATTACTATTACGATAACGTAATTACCGTCTCCTGTGTGTACGAGGGGAAGTGCTAGCTCGTGATAAGTATATTAAAGTAAAGTAATATTACTGTTCCACGTGTACGCGTATGAGCGATAGTGGCCTAGCAGCACGTGTGGAGAGAAGCGACGAGGAGTAAGTACCGTACGTATATAGCTATCTATTGGAGCGTGAACGGAAGTGTGTGTGTGTGATTTTTTTTTTGAATTTAATTATTCATTTGTTGGCTTGGAATTTATTAATAAATAGAGAAAATTGTCATTTTGTGTTGTAATTGACCATTATTGCATGCTCTATAATCATACATATATAGCAGGACGAACCCAGAAATAAATTTATTGTGTTGGAGGGAAGGATACAGGGATTAACTCTGGGTAACTCGCTGCAGCCAACCAACGAGATTACATATTTCCAGCAAGGTAAGCTTTGGTAATTATTATAAAGCCACATTCAATTGATACCTATCAGTCCACCCCCACATAATTGGCGCCCGAACAGGGACCTGCTCTTTGTATTAATTCCAGTCACACACGCGCACACCTTCACGAGTAGATAGATTACGGTTGTCCAGGAATTAAGGCAAAGGAAACAATAGAAAATATTTTAATATGTATACCGTAGCCGAATTAATGGAGGAAGCCCGAAGCTTGGGATATACAGATACGGTCGAGATTCGACAGTACGTAGAGCGTCGTCAAGAGGATGACAGGCTCGAAAGGGTGAGTGTAAGGGAGGCTGAAAAGGAACAGAGAGAGGCAGAAAGGGAACAGAGAGAGGCAGAAGAGAGAGAGAGAGAGCATGAAAGAGGAAGATGGGCACACGAACAGAAAATGGCGGAACTGCAAGCACGAGTGAATGGTAGTCAAAGCAGTATTGCAAGCCTGACTACAGTAACCCCGAGACTACAACTGGCGAAGTATGTAGAGGGAGACGAAATTGAACCGTTTATTGAGAGGTTCGAGATGCTTGCAGACACATACGTCTTTAGTGACGATGTGAAGAAAATAGAGTTCCTTAACCTGTTCGATGGTAAAAGCCTTAGTATCCTCTACCGACTCGATCCTGACACCAGGAATTATGCGAGCATGAAAAAAGCTCTGTTACAAGCATATGGGGTGACGGTCGATGATGCACGGAAGCAGTTTTTGAGTGCTTCCCTGCAAGATAAAGAGACCGTTGCACAGTTTAGTGCACGTCTCGCTAGCCACCTGGATCAGTGGTTTGATAAGGCCGAAACACCCAAGACGTTGGAGGGGATAAAGGATTTGTTGCTTCGCACGCAACTGGAGAAGTCGTGTCCTCCAGAATTGTCGGCCCAGATTAAAACCCATAAGATTAATTGCCTCAAGGAGATGGTGGAAATGTCGGATGCACATTTTACCGCATACGGTTACCACACGCGGGTTCAGTCGTGTGAGAATTTAACCCAGTTAAATAAGCCTTCCCAAGACTCTGCTGGTTCATATAATAAGTCGAGTAATAATGATTATTCACAGCAGCAGAGTCAGGTTGTACGTCAACAACCTAATCCTCTCTTTAATCACGCCAAGAAACAAGGCAATAATTATTATTCTCAGCAGTCAAGTCAGTACCGTTACCAGGGGAGAAGTAACGGGAAGAGTTATAATAATAACCACGGTGGTGATAAGGGTTATTATCAGCGATCGGCTGCTGCTACATATACATATAGTGAACCACAGTACCCAGCTGTAGGTACGGCAGCTACGGCTAGCGCTGCTGGGGAAACTCCCGAGGGTGGAGAAGGATATAACCAGCAGACGACGGAAGCTCGTCAGGGTGAGAAGGATGAAGGGTTACGTGTTCACGGGGACCATCGGTGGTTTAAAGGGAAGTGCTAGCGTTGGGGCAGACCTTATGTCACGGTTGCCTGAGGAAATCGAGCGAGTAACTAATTATGGGTTATAGTTAGGATCCAAATTACTCGTTTTATTGTTATTTCCGAGTGCAACGAGCACAAACCCTTTATCCAAACTCAGATTTGGGGTTCACCTCGGTCTGATGTTTGGATATTGCATTGGGTCTTCCAAGACTTGGGTTTCAGCGGTTATCCCTGACTCGAGTCTTGGATGATTAATTAATATATATATTGCCTTACAGGAACTGATGGCAGTTGGATGGTCTCCAGAATAATTTTTTGCAATTTTATTATTACATATTATGTAACAATGACACAATGTATTACATACACCACACTTATATATTGTTTAAATGTGTACTATTGGTACTAGACATTACCAGGTATAATTATTCTTGCCACGGAGTTTCTCCTTAGATTTTAAAGTTAAAGTAACTGTTAGGAGTTTTTCACTCATTGGCAAAAATAAACACTTAACTGGTATTAAGTCATGACACATACAAGAATGAGTGAAGTGTGAGTGAGTTATTATTGTAATAGTTATACATGCAAAGACGTAATTACCACTTCATTATTTTATTAAACATTGCATAGAGCAATGTCTCTTCTGTGTGTGCGAATGTCACGGTTTGATCCGTGATCATAACGTAACATACGTAAGTAGTAGGATGCTATATATTATATATATATTAACAAAAGGACACCACGTGTGGGGAATGTTCTATAAGGCATGGAACAGTGGTATTTTCCTCAGTCAGGAAGACAAAGACACAGAAATTTGAAAATAAAGGAGTGCTGGTACCTGGTAATTAAGAAAGGTCCTGTCATGTGAGGTCAGGTGAGGTCGAGTACCCACTCACTCCATCCCGTGTCTGGAGGTATTGCTACAATTTTTTGCATTAATAATTATGCTATGAGGGCATCTATTACTTATTAAAAATTGATTTTGAAGTGGAAGGGAATCATTTGCAAGCAGTTGCATGTTATGGGAAAAGTGATTTGCATGTATAACTAGGTATGAGTGACAACATGTAAACGTAGTCAAGGACTAGGCCATACGAACACGTAGATATTGGACAGTCTTCGATGAGTCACTCGCCAGGTAGAAAAAAAGGTAGAAATGGGGAGGGTCAGAAGGGTAATTATCCCACCACCCTTGTCCTGATTTTGAGAAATATATTTAGTTGGTAGCCAGACACTCGACGAAGAACACACCTCGTATCCAGCCCTCGTTGCTTTGCCTAGGGGCCTATAGTTTTAACGTAACGTCGAAATTGTTTAATTACTTTTTCACAAGACTTATTGTTAATTAACTCACTATTCATTCGCTAGACGAGAATCAGTAAGGTGTCATTTTATAGGTGAGGAGAGGGCTGGCAGGAATTTACGAGTGTGTGTGTGTGTACGAGGGACAGTAAACGAGTGTGAAATTGACATTGAAATATACCAACTGGGTTGCTTGATTTCCATTACTATTACGATAACGTAATTACCGTCTCCTGTGTGTACGAGGGGAAGTGCTAGCTCGTGATAAGTATATTAAAGTAAAGTAATATTACTGTTCCACGTGTACGCGTATGAGCGATAGTGGCCTAGCAGCACGTGTGGAGAGAAGCGACGAGGAGTAAGTACCGTACGTATATAGCTATCTATTGGAGCGTGAACGGAAGTGTGTGTGTGTGATTTTTTTATTGAATTTAATTATTCATTTGTTGGCTTGGAATTTATTAATAAATAGAGAAAATTGTCATTTTGTGTTGTAATTGACCATTATTGCATGCTCTATAATCATACATATATAGCAGGACGAACCCAGAAATAAATTTATTGTGTTGGAGGGAAGGATACAGGGATTAACTCTGGGTAACTCGCTGCAGCCAACCAACGAGATTACATATTTCCAGCAAGGTAAGCTTTGGTAATTATTATAAAGATACAGTCATTGATATCTTTCAGTCCACCCCCACAACCCCCTTCACCCAGCCACGGTCCCATACCCTCCCTCACACCCTTCACCCAGCCACGGTCCCATACCCTCCCTCACACCCTTCACCCAGCCACCATCCCATAACACAGCATAGCATAGCGTTGTAATTATGTTGACAGGTGCCCACTTCACTCCTTCCCGCCGCCTCCAGGGTTAGTCAATTACGGTAATGACGACGACAGCTACGTGAGGAGTTCTGACATGGAGGTTGTTTTGTTGTTGTTGTTGTTGTTAGTGCTTGGCTGTCTGTCTGTCTGTGTTGTTGTGGTTGTTGTTGTTGTTTTGACTTGTTTCTGTTCGTTGTCGTCGTGGCTGTTGTTATTGTTTCTGTTCGTTGTCTTGGTTGTTGTTATGTTACCCGTTGACGATTGTTGTTTCAGTCGTGACATTAAGGGATCCTGTGATGTAGCCAGAAAATTGGAGGTATATGAGTCCTTCAAATATTGCCACGAAACACCACCTATATGGAAGGAGCTCGTTTCGTGGCATAGTCAGGAGGAATCAGAAGCTTCCAATTTTCGTACACGATCACAGAGTCCTTAAGACTAAAATATTACCAGTGATAATGACTTTATTATGCAAAACGATAGAGCTTGTTGGCTATGGTGTTGGTATTCATGTTGGTGGTGGTGGTGGTAGTGGTGGTAGTGGTAGTGGTGTAAGTAATGGTGCTGGTAGTGGTGGTGGTACTTATGATGCTGGTAGTGCTGTTGGTAATAGTGGTGATTGATGGGTTGGTAGTGTAAGTAATGAAGCTTGTAGTGGTGTTGGTAGATGTGATGGTGGTGGTGATGGGTGTGTGGGTGTTGATGAAACTTATATGGTGTAGATGTTCTGTTGTTAGTTATGGTGTTTGTACTGGTGATGTTGTTAGTGTTGGTGATGGTGTCTCAGCTCCTCAACATCACCACCACCAACACGACTGAGCAACTCCACCAAGCAGAGGCAGAAGGAGGAGGAGGAGGAGGGGGAGGAGGTGGTGGTAGTTGTGGGGGGGGGAGGGATCAAAGGGTGCAAGAGGAAAAGGATTGGGCTTTTAGGAGACGGGATAAGGAGGAAAAAGGAAAAGGGAAGGAGTGGGATTGGTGTTATAAAATGTATTGAAATGAGGAGAAAGAGAACAAAGAATACGAAGGAGGAAGAGGAGGAATACAAAGAAAGAGGAGGAGGAGGAAACAAAGGAAGAAGAGGAGGAATACAAAGAATGAGAGGAGGAGGAGGAATATAAAAACAAAGGAGGAATACAGAGAAACAGGAGGAGGAGGAGAAAGAAGGAATAGGAGGAATACAGAGATAGAAGAGAAGGAAGATGACTACAAACAAAGAGAAGGAGGAATACAAACAAAGAGGAGGAGGAAGAATATAAAGTAGAAAAAGAACATAAATAAGACAGACGACCTTGGACGAGTGTCGGTGACTGACTGACTCCTCCTTCTCCTTTAAGATTCATCTAATTATGCGACGTGCTCAAGTGGTCGCACACAAAAGGTGAAAGTGAGGCCGTTTAGAGATCCTCATTAATATGCTCTCTCATTGTTGTCTGGCGGAGGCGGGGGCGGGTGCATGGGAGGGTGGCAGTGTGGGGGAAGGGGGGAGAGTGGAGGCGCATCAGTTGGCTGGGTGGGGGTGGTGGGGGAAGTGTAGGAGGGGCTTACGGAGGGTGTGTTTGGGGATGGGGTGGGGAGTGGAGTCAGATAAGCAGGGAGGCAGGAGTGGGAAGTAGAGGCGTTGCTGGAGCTAGGGTAAGGGGGGGGGGCAGGGTGGATGTTGGGACTTGGGGGGGCGAGAATGGAGTCAGATAAGCAGGGAGGTTGGAGTGGGAAGTGGAGGCGTTGCTGGAGGTAGGGTGGAGGGGGAGGCGTGGTGGAGTGGACCAACAAAGAGTGAAGGTGGATAGATAATCATGCTGGGGATGGTAGTTGGTGGAGGGGCTGCATGGAGAAGAGGGATGAGAGGATAGAGGAGATAGTGAATAGAAGTAGAGGTGGATAGGCAGGGTGGTGATGGGGTGAAAAAGCTGGAGGAGAAGTATAGAGGATAAAAGTGGAGAAGGGAAAAGAACAAGAGAAGAAGGATGAGTATTACAGGACAAGGAATAAGATGAGAATGGGGAAGGGAAGGAGTGGGATAAGTATTGTAGTTTGAAGAGAGAGGATTGTTTGACCTGAAAAATAAATATGAATTAAATATAATATAAGTACAAGGCCTATGGTAATACAAATCAAATAGGAGAAAGAGGTGAAAAAGGCCAGGTTGATGATATAGAATCATAGATGAAAGAAAATGATAAAAAGGAGGAGTAAATTAAGAAAATAAGGAATACAAGTAAACTTCATACAGCAACAAACCTTATAATAGTCCTTGTGTTTATTTACACCATGTTTTAACTACTGTAGTGTACAAATAAGAGGAAAAGTATAGGAAAGATGTTTTCTCTCCACCCACCACCCACTCCTGCCCAAGCTGGCCAGAAACAAGACGTGTGTGTGTGTGTGTGTAAGATTCAACCCTGTTAGCTAAAGTTCCCCACCGTGTCAGTGATTTAAGTGTGCTGATGTAGTGATGAAGCTGCAAGTGCTCACATACACACTTTCACTTCCCCTCTCCCACTTCATCTCCTTTCACTTCCCCTCTCCTCTCTCTTTTCTCGCCCATTTACTTTTCTGACTTACTCATTTTGTAATTCACTTCCTTCCTATACGTCCTCCTTTACTTTTCACAACATACTTCCTCGCTCATTTATTACTGTCACTTCTCTAATTTATCATTCTCTCTCTCTCTCTCTCTCTCTCTCTCTCTCTCTCTCTCTCTCTCTCTCTCTCTCTCCTCCTTTATCTTTACATTCCCTTATCGACAGTTTATTCTCTATCATTTATCCCCCTCATCTCTAATTCTCTCCATTCCTCCTCTTTTCTTTCCTCATTCCTCTCACTCCATCCCTCCCTCCCTTCATCTTAATATTTTCTCCTCAACCCCTCCCTGTCCCCCTCACCATCTCAACCCCTCCCTGTTCCCTCACCATCTCACCCAATGTAATTATCGCATCATAAAAATATTCTCTATCTTCATTGATCTCCTTTCTCTATTTCTCTCCTTTCCAATTATCTCCCTCCATCTTCCTACTTTTCCTTAAACATACCGGTACCTCTTGTGATATATACTTTCATCCTTACTTTTCCACAGCACACTTTCTCTCTCTCTCTCTCTCTCTCTCTCTCTCTCTCTCTCTCTCTCTCTCTCTCTCTCTCTCTCTCTCTCTCTCTCTCAAACCCGAAAGAGTTCTACAGTTATATTCGACAAAAGAAAGTACTTACGTCAACTATCGGTCCAATTCTTGATGAAAATGGGGACTTTACGACAGATGAAGAGCGAATGAGTAGTATCCTAAATACTTTCTTTGCATCAGTCTTTACTATAGAAAACCCGAACGATACACCAGCTGAAACAACAGTCCAAAATGAAAACACCGAGGTTTTAAATAATATCAGCATAACAGAATTTGACGTAATCAAATGTATTGATAAATTAAATGTAAATAAGTCACCTGGGCCTGACACGATCTCCCCTCGCGTAATAAAGGAAGCTAAAAGTGAAATAGTAAAACCTCTGACTCTGCTATTTAATTATTCTTTACACACTGGAACAATACCTGATGATTGGAAGCTCGCTAACGTAACACCAATATTTAAAAAAGGCAGCAAATCTTTACCTAGTAACTATCGCCCTATCAGCCTAACCTCAGTAGTATGCAAAATGTTAGAGACAATCATACGAGATAAACTTACATATCATTTAGAGGAAAATAACTTACTCAGAGACACTCAACACGGTTTCCGCAATAAACGCTCCTGCCTAACGAATCTATTAGACTTTTTAAATGACATTTTTAACGAATATGATAAGAGTAAAGCAGTAGACATAATTTATCTAGATTTCCAAAAAGCCTTTGACAAAGTTCCCCATAAACGTTTAATAACTAAATTAAAATCTCACAGAATCCAAGGCGACACCGTAAGATGGATAGAGAACTGGCTAAGAAACCGTAAACAACGTGTGGTAATAAATGGTAAATCATCTAATTGGACTGGCGTTACGAGCGGGGTGCCACAAGGGTCAGTTTTAGGCCCAATCCTTTTCCTAGTTTACATAAACGACATAGATGAAGGTCTCTCATGCATAATATCGAAGTTTGCCGATGACACTAAAATTGCAAATACAGTACTCACTAACGCACAAACTAAAGAAATGCAAGATAATCTCGATAAATTGTCGAATTGGGCGAAAACTTGGCAAATGTCCTTCAATGCAGATAAATGTAAAGTACTCCATATCGGACATCGTAACGTAACTGCAAACTACTCGTTAAATGGTAATCAAATTAAAAGCGTGGATCAAGAGACAGACTTAGGGGTCACAATATCAAGTAACCTAAAACCCAGTCAGCAATGTACGGAAGTAATTAAGAAAGCAAATAAAACTATCGGCTTTATTGGCAGAGCATTCGAGTATAAGTCTAAAGATACAATCCTCACTTTGTATAATTCCTTGGTCCGTCCCCTTATGGAATATTGTGTCCAAGCCTGGTGCCCGTACTACCAGAAAGATATAGTAAAATTGGAACGAGTCCAACGTAGAGTTACTAAAATGATACCATGTCTACGAAACAAAACGTATGAAGAGCGGCTAAATAAATTGAATCTATTCCCATTAGCACAACGTAGATTGAGAGGCGACTTAATCCAGGTATTCAAAATAATCAAAGGCATAGATAATATGGACTGCAACAAATATTTCAATATCGATCAATCAAACTACACGAGAGGTAATGGCTGTAAAATCATAGGTAAATCTTTTAACTCACACGAATCCAAGAATTTCTTTTTTAACCGAGTCGTCAACTTATGGAATGGGCTTCCCCGTAACGTAATAGAATGTAACACAGTAGACAGCTTCAAACGTCGCCTTGATAAACACCTTGCATCTAATCCCCGACTCTCGATGTTTACTAATGAATAATTTTTTGCCCATTACAGGTGGCAAGTTAGCCAAATTTCAACTACTTTCTATCTTTCCTATAAAATTTCCTTGTGGAGTTTTCTCTTTACCAACTCCACAAGGTTCTGACTCCTAACTTTATTTCCAGTATGGCTCAGGCCGGAGGGATTGGAGGGTGGGGAGAGAGCCTTCTACTTTGCTATTCTTACCTACGACTATCACTGGGGAGATATTCATTCTCTACCAGTAACCTTCTAATCAGATCACCCCGTGTGGACCGTAAGGTCTGTTGTGGTCTGTGATTCTATGTAACTCTCTCTCTCTCTCTCTCTCTCTCTCTCTCTCTCTCTCTCTCTCTCTCTCTCTCTCACACACACACACACACACACACACACACACACACACACACATACACACTCTTCCCATCTGCCCAGCTGTCCAGTTCCACACCCTTATCGATTAAATACAGATCAGTTCCTATTTACCAGGGAGCGAGGACCCCCTTCCCTCTACGCCCTCTCCTTCCCCCCCGTCTCATGTCTTGTCCACTTGTATCCTGATTTATCACACTACCAGGTTCGCCATTTATTCTTAGAGGTTCCTTCCCATTATTCTTTTTCTTTTTAGATTTTTCATTATTTTTTTTTCAAGGATAAAAATTTATAACAACGTATGTGATTTTTTTTGGTTCAGGCAAATTTTTCATAGTATAAATTTTAGTTTATTGCTGTATTTTGTCTGTGATTAAAGCTCTGGATTTTTTTTTTCAATTTTTATATATTTATAGTCTTTGAAGTGTTTGTATAACCTCTGGTTACATAATTTTGTGTGTTTCTGATTTGTTGTATTGTCCTCCTATTTGTGTTGTTTATATTCTCGCTTCCGTTACTTGTTGTTGGTTTTTCAAATATACTGTGTTTTTGTATATATCAATGTGTGTCTGTCTGTGTGTAAGTGCATTCGTAGTGCTTGTTATTTCTGTGTAACTTTAACACTTTATATATTTCCCTGTGTGATTAATTAAGTGTTTTGTTATTATTAATATATCATCAGGCCTGGTATGTTTCCTTGTGTGGTTTCGTAAGTGTATTTTTATTGGTATTTCACTGTATCATTCCCTCTGATACATTTCCTTGTATAAAATCTTAAGTGCTCTGTTTATTTCACTACATCTTTGTCTCCAATACTTGCTGCGTTTATTTGTACTTTATTTCTGTTGTAAAGTTTGTGCATCGTGGAGCTGGGCGGCTCTTAAGATGATGCTGACAACGGCTCTAAGAATTTCCTACTGCCCCTCTGAGGAAAATTGAGGCGGAAAACGAGAAAAAGGATGAGGGACGAGAAGAAGAAGGTTGTGGAGGAGGAGGAGGAAGGGATGGAGGAGGAAAAAGAGGAAGAGGAGTAGGGGAAGGAAGAATAGGAGGAGGGGAAGAGGAGGAGGAGGAGAAGGTGGTTGAGGATTCGGATTAGGCACTGGAGGAAATAAGATTGGGTTTCAGTGTCTAGGAAAAGAGAAGGACGAGAAGGAGAAACAGCAGGAGAAAGAGGATTAGAATGAGGATTAGATCAAATGAAAAAGTAGTGATTGGAGACTGGGATCTTGGTAAATTGTGGGATGGGAATGAGGAAGGGACGAGGTTAAGTAAATGTATTCTTGATTGGAAACAAAAATACGAGGAAGAATAAAGTTATAAGAACATAAAGAATGGCAGAAGGAAGAAGGAGAGGAAGAAAATACAAAGAGACAACAGAAGTTAGACAAGGAAAATAACAGGAAAATTGGGGCACCGAAGAAAAAACAAAAAAACACTTCAAGATTTCGCCTTTTGATGTTGTTGTTTCTTTTAACGAGAATCTAATGATGGAGGAAAAGTAGTGGGAAGAAAAACAAGAAGGAATATATAATGATTTTACAATGGACTTTCAAACAGCAACAGATCAGTAGTTCCTTGTGTGGGTGTTTTTGCGAAGGAGGAAGAAGAGGTGGGTGGTGATAAGAAGTGAGATGCGGATAAAGGAAGAATTAGCACAAAAGATGAAGGAAGGTTTGAAGGGAGGGAAAGGACTGGGAGAATTCAATTACAGACGAAGGTGATGGGAATTGGGAATCAGGGAGTATAGGGGGGGAAGTATGGGAATATGTGGGAGTAGGGAGGGAGGGAGAGAATAAGGAAGGGGTGATGGAGTGAAAGATACGAAAAGAGAGTGAGTGAGTGGGGAAGGGTGAAGGAGGGATGGAGTTGGGAGGAGGATTGGGCGAGGAAAGTGTATGGGGATGGGAGGAAGAGAATGAGGTGGGAGGGAGGAAAAGAGTGATGAGAAGAGGGAAGAGAAAAAGAGGGAGAGACAGAGGAAAGGTACCATATATGAATAAAGGAGGAAGTAGGGAGATGAGGAAGATACCTAAAGAAGTGAAGGAGGAAGAGAAAGAGAGGAAGTGGACGATAATGATGTTGATGATATGAGTGATGATGTTGCAAAAAGGGAAGTACAGGAAACATGAGTTTAAAAAAGGAATGTCAGAGAAAGGGAAAGGGAAATCATTGGCAGAGTCACGAAGAAATATGAGAATAGTGATGGTGGAAGAAAAAACAAATAAAAACACGAAAATTGGAAGAAGGAAAAGAATGAATGAATGAAGAAAAAGTGTATAATCTGTGTGTGGTTGTGTGTGTGTGTGTGTGTGTGTTTGCAGTAGGAGGAAAGAAGTACATCAAGAAGTCAACAAAAAGGAGGAAAAAATAAGCAAGAAAGGAGGGAAGGGAATTTCATAAAGTGGAGGAACTTAGAAATGAGAAGTGGATGAAGTTTTGAGGAAGGAAGTCATGGACAGCTGAGAAGGGAAGGGGGAAGGAAGGGAAGTAAGAAAAAAGGGGAAGGGAGGGAGGTAAGAAAAAAGGGGAAGGGAGGGAGATAATAAATAAAGGGAAGGGAGCTAGGGGGTAGGAAAAGGGAGAAGGGAGGAAGGAAGAAAAACGGGAAATGGAGGTAAGTAAGAAAAAGGGCGGCTGAGTATATGTTGTAGATAAAAAATAAGAAGGAGAAATATAAAGTAATAGAGTAGGATATGGGAAGAGAATTGTGGAGAAGGATTGGAAAGGAAATGAGGTGGAGAGAGGTGAGAGCAGTAGAGAGTGTGTGGAGTGGAGAGGAAGAATAATACAAACAAAAATATGAAAGATGAGGTGTGAAGAAATACGAGGTGAGCATACGAAATGGACGATGAGGGAACTGAGGAAGGGAAGAGAAGTGAGGATAGAGAAGAGAGATTGGAGAGAGAATGACGATGGTGGAGAGAGTGAAGAGAAAATAAGGATGGTGAGAAAAGAGAGAAAGGAAAGAGAAGTGAGGAGGATGGAAAAAGTGGGATTGGTGAGGAGGGAGAGAAAGGAAAGTGAAGTGAGGAAGGAGGAAAAAGTGTGGAGTAAGGATGGAGTGAGTACCTTTAGCTCCACAAAAGTTTTATTGACTTTATTATCATCCCATACAATTTCTTCGTTTGTCGTCCTCCTCGTCTGTGTGTAATGGTGTGTTCCTGCTCCAACAAGGTGTATAGTCAAGAAAATCCTTCCCAAAATTGTTAATTTTCACATCTTTCACCTTTCTTGAAAAATAAAAAAATTCTTGGTTTATCTCCTAAAGGTATATATCTAATTCTCTTTAAAGTATTACATTTCTCCCTCACTACCATAATAATAATATCTCCCAGTCAGTATTCTTGGCCTGTTTATATCCAAGTTTATATTATTTTCTCTGTAGACTAAAGCATAGAAAGGCGTGTCTAGGCTAGCTGACCTCCACACTGTCTTACCTCACGTATTTTATTCACTTCTTTCCGCCTCATTCACGTCTCTTACTTTCTCTCCTCACACAACTTGCCAGTATCGTCCTGCACACCTCACTAACCAACCTTCTTCCTCACTCACTCACCTTGCCTGCGTCACGTTGCTTGCTTGTTTGCTTGCTCCACCCACGTTCCTCTCACACAAGTTTCTTATTTCGCCCAGCAATTCCTTACCTTCTCTGCTTTCACTCACTCACTCACCTTGAAAGCCTCACGTTGCCTGACTCATCACCCATTCACCCACCCGACTTGTCTCACTTTCTCTCATTCCCTTTGTCACCCATCTCTTCTCCCCCACCATACATCTCTTATCTCTTACCCATCTCTTCCTCACCACCCATTTTCTGCCCCATCACCATCCATCTTTTCCCCACAACCCATTTTCCCCCATCCATCTCATGCCCCACCCATCTTCCCCCACCACCCATCTTCCCCTACTACCCATCTCCTGCCCCACCCATCTGCCCCACCCATCTTCCCCCACCACCCATCTCCTGCCCCACCACCCATTTTCCATCTGGCTCCCCTCGGTCTGCCTCACCGTGTAGGATCCGTCCTGAATTACATCCTGTCTAGACGTAGTGTACCTTGTTCCCCCCAACCCCCTTCCCTAGTGACCTGTTGTTACGTCATTAGCCCTCCCCACCCATCACCACCTCCCCCAACACTGTCTCATCTTCTTCTCTCTCTGTCCCCTTACATTTCATCTTCCCTCAAGTCTGATTTTCCAATATCCTTGTCCCCACTTTCTCTTTCCTACACACACTATTCATGGCCTAGTTAGTCCCAGTTTTCCCCTCTCTATCCTTCTCTCTCTCTCTATCTATATTTCTTTCTCAACCCACCCCTGTCTTGTCCATCGCATTTTCAGCCTTTGTCTTCAGAATATTTTCTCTATCTCAATCTTCTTTTAAGCAACACTGACTTGTACATTTGTGTATTTTCAGCCTTTGTCTTCAAAATATTTTCTCTATCTCTATCTTCTTTTAAGCAACACTGACTTGTACATTTGTGTCTTCAAAGGAATTACTCTCAATCAACCAATCCGTCAATTGATCACTTATTTCACCCTCTCCTCTCATTACGTAACCATATCCTTCTCCCTCTCTCCTCTCCTTTCCTCTCTCCTCTTCACTCCCGTCAGCAGTTCAGTCACTCCTTCCCCTAACCCACCACCCTTCCTACCCTTCATCCATTTTATCTTCCTTTCTCCTCACACTCGCCCCTTCATCTATATCCTCACTTCTTTCTATTTTTCCCTGCCCCTCCCTCTTTCTCTCTATTACTTTCATTATTTTTTCCTACCACCCTTCCCTCACTTTCGTTCCGTATTCTTCCTCTACCCAATTATTTCTCCTTTCAGTCCATATCTTCCTTCCTTTCCCCTTCCCCACCCTTTCATCCCTCCTTCCCTCCTCCACTCCCTTGGCTATACACTCCCTCATTACCTTCCTCCCTTCCCTTTCCTCTTCTCCTTTTAGTTGTATGCTAAACCTGTTTGATCTCATTTTTCTAAGACAGCAGCAGCAATTAGTGCTTCAAATGACGTGGTGCTCTTGATGTCTCTTTCCCTTTGCTCTCTTCTCCCATCTCCCCTCCGGACCTCACCCATGCATCCTTCCTCCATCTCCCACTCTCCTAAACATCTTTTCCTTTACATCTTGTTCTATACATCATACCTTTCTCTACTTTCTTCTGTACTGTAAACTTCTACCCTCCCCCTATTTTCTAATTCATGTTTAATCTATTTTTCTCTCGTACTCCATTCTTCATTCCATTCCTGCCCGTCTCGCTTCTCTGTCTCTTCCTCCTCTGTCTGAGCACTCTTCTCCTGCTTAACCTACATCAACCTACCTCACTGCCTCAACCTACATCAACCTACCTCACTGCCTCAGCCTACATCAGCCTGCCTTACTGGTTGCTTCACGTGGGACTTGATTCCTACATCGGCCCCGCCCTTAATTTGTTTCTTTTATAGCTCGTCTCAACCATAAACTCCCTGCCTCGCCCTGCCTACATCACCTCACCTTACCTTACCTTACTTCTACCTACCTTACCTCTATCTTACCTTACCCTGGTTTATCTTTACCTACCTCACGCTGGTGCACCAATATCTATCTCACCCTGCTTTACCTTAATTACCTCTCCCTGGTTTATCTTGGTCTTACCTCACCCTACCTCTACTTATCTCACCCTGCCTCTACTTATCTCACCCTACCTTACCTCTGCCTACTCACAGTGCCCATCTCACCTTTGCATGTCTGTTGTGTTCGCATCTCTAGTCTCATAATTATTATAGGCCTAGGCACTCCTCTAATAAAATATATTATATTTTTTGGTCCACTCTGATTCGAGGGGTTTTGCCATCCTAAATAAACATTCACCTAATCAGAATGCGGTTTTAACACTGGGTTTGTTTTTGTTCCCGGGCAAACAAACAGATGCAAATTAATACACATCCCTCTGTCAAAGCTTTCACTATCAGCAGTCACACCCAGAAAGAAGCAAAGAAAAAAAAAAAAAAAAAAAAACTAAAATATTAATGGGATCATGGTGTTGTCTGGGAAACCTTTTTTGGTGACGCCTTCTTGTTGCTTCCACGGTTCACTTTTGTCAGAGAATGGAGTCAGAAATATGATGGGTTTCTGTGGCGAACGGATTGTAATATTATACTGTTTTATGTAAATAATCGTAAATTTGAAATACGTTTAACTCGAGATATTTTTATACAGATTTTTCCTTACGCGTGTGGACAATGGTTTGATTTTGAATACTAAGTGATTTTATCTTTAGCGGATACGGTACCAGAATATCATCATCGCTCTCTGGGGTTGGATGGGATCTCTCTTGTCTTATAAGTAGGGTTTCTAGTTCTACCCTCTAGATGGCAGCACCCGCCGTGACGAGTTTCCCGCCTTGTTTACCTTCGACTTTAATGAGGCCTTGGAGGGGCAAATATTCCTCCTCTGCCCGGGATTATTGGATTGACGACCTCTATGATGGCCTGGTATTAGTTCCACCTGCTTCTTGGTTGTTCGGGAAGTGGAATTATTAGTTGGTAGTCTCTGAGTCTAGTTGGGATGGGTTTGTTGTCACCGGGGATGTCGCTGCGTTCAGTGTTGACTAAAGGGAGATTCTCTTGTTGGTGAATTGAAAGGTCTCTGATTCCTCTAAACTATGCCATAAAACAGATACTAGTACAGTACCCTTGAGGGCGTCTGTTTTTTAGTATAGTTAGGAGGAATCAGTAGCCTTCCAATTCCCCAACAAGAAAATCTCCCCCCAAACTTAACTTTCATGATTTGCATCCTAATGACTTCCTGTTAATCAAAGTGGGAAAGTTTGGTACGGTTCCTCCTAATAACTACCGCATCCCACGGGTAGTAATATCTTCTCTTAACTCAGGATGGATTAACCAGAGAAATCGATCAGCCTTGAGCAGTTCCTTTTATAAATTAGATGAACTCTTTTGAATTAGGATGATGAAAAAATTTAGTACGGGGAATATCTATCATAAGTTTGACAGTATTTATTAGCATCTCAAACACGTATAACTGTGTAACGGTGGCGAATTATAATAAAGAAATAATATTTTTGATGAATATTTCTCTTTGTAAATTTGTTAACACTGGGAATTATTTTGTTCCTAGAGCAATATAATTGTGTTAAATTAACGGGAGATTCTCTTTTTGATAAATTAGAGGACTACTGGTTCCACTTAACTCTCCCGGAAATAGATGACCTGAATGGAACTTATAGGGGATTTGTTTCGTGGCATACTGTAGTTTGGAGGAAGCATAGAAACTTCCACTTCACCAACAAGAGAACCTCGCTTTAAGAACAAACTAGTTATCTCGGTATGATCCACAATTTCTCCTTTTTTGTTTACGTTATTAACATTACGGCAATCATCCACTCCCTGTAAACAGTGTCAGTATCAATGGTTTAGGGTAGACAGAAAGAGTATAAATAGGCCTGTGTTGCAGCACGACTGGAAGCGGAAGAAATATTGCAATTCCCAAACCTGGGTGGTAAATCCCGCAGAGTTTAAGTGGTTCAAGCTCGAGAGAGATAAGATCCTTAGTTAATTTATTTCATATAAGACAAGATTTGTTTCTGAG
Organism: Petrolisthes manimaculis; assembly: GCA_034508575.1. NCBI lineage: Eukaryota > Metazoa > Arthropoda > Malacostraca > Decapoda > Porcellanidae > Petrolisthes > Petrolisthes manimaculis. The sequence continues at coordinate 24,450 of JAWZYT010003587.1, read as the reverse complement.
GGAGAATTACTGCTATTAGACCCTTCCATACATTGACCTAAGGTTGGTTAGCAAGAATATACTGAGAAGAAAGAGTTGTGGGTGTATTCAATTGGTGTTATTGTTACATCAACAAGCGCTATTATCATTTGCTTCGAGGAACTTTGACGTTTGGTTTAGGCGATAGGGAAAAATAATTGATTCAGAAATTTGACCACGACGGAAATCGAAACTTGACCCATATCTGTGAATCATTATATATATATATATATATATATATATATATATATATATATATATGCAAATTGACCACAGGATAAGAGAAACTGGAATTGTAAGTAGTCTCGTATTTTACATTTTCAGACAAAGTGTTTTTATCTGAAGACGAAAAATTGCAGTTCCTGCTTCTCTTCTCTTCAGGTTGATTTGCATCTTATTTCTTCTTTGTGTTTTGAAGTTACTGCATTTCGAGTTAGCCTATTTGTCATATATGACACAGGCAAAAGTGAATTAAAGAGAGAGAGAGAGAGAACTTTTGTGGAACTTTTAGCGCCATTGTAGCCAAATAGGGTTTTCTGATAACGGTGCACGTAAGCCTCTTTCCGCAAAAGTTCCATTGACAGGATCTGCTGAAAATCCAAGTAGGATACAAATACACACAATATACCCAGTATGGATTTTTTTTTGTACGGCATGTATAATCATATAGCATATTTATTTAGTTTATTTATTTTGTATCTACTTTATAATTAACAAAATAAGGAATAATAATAATATCAGTAAATAACTAGGAAACAGTTGCTTCCTTCACCTTCACTCCACCCCCCCTACATAACCCCCTACCCCCTACATAACCCCCTACCCCCTACAAAACCCCCTACCCTTTACTTACCCCCTACCCCCCTACAAAAACCTCTAGGTCCTCTACCCCCTTACATACCCCCCTACCCCCCTTACATACCCTCCCTACCCATCCCCTAGGCTTTAATTTGGTTGGATGATTCGGTGCTGATTTGAAATTACGCCGAAATGGTTCTGGTTCCCTCTTTTCCCTCTCACTTCCCTCTTTTTCTCCTCCCCTTTCTCTCTTCCCTCTTTTCCCTCTCACTTCCCTCTCTTTCCCCTACCCTTTCTCTCTTCCCTCCCCCATCCCTCACTTTCCATCTTACCTTTCCCTCTCCTTCATTCTTTTCCATTTCCCTCTCGTCCCTCTACCCTCCCCTCCCTTCTCCCTTTTTCCCCTCCCATTTCCCTCTTTCCCCTCCAAATTACCTCTCCCTTTCCTTCATTCCCCTCCCCTTTCCCTCTCTTTCCTTGTATTCTATTTTCTCTCACTCTTTAATTTCCCTTCCACCTTCATTTTACATCACTCTACCTTTCTCCATTTTCCTCACATCTTTTTCCTCTCTTCCTTCTTCAAACCTTCTCACATCTATCTCTCCTACTCCTCCACTTCAAATCGGTCTTCCTTCCCCCCTTCCTCTTTCCTCCTACTCACATCTGTCACCAATTCTTCCTTCCTTCCTCTTTCCTCCTACTCACATCTGTCTCCCTTCCTCCCTTTCTTCATTCTTTCCTTTCTCCTCCCACTCAAATTTGTCACCTTTTCTTCCTTTCCTCTTTCCTCCTATACTCGCATCTGTTTCCCTTCCAAACTCCTCCTCATCCTCCTTACATCTGTCCCCCTCCCGTCCCCTCCTCCCCCCCCCCTCCCCCATGCCCCCCAGCAGCAGCAGTGTGCAGGGAGAGATACGGGAGAAGGGCGGGCTTTCATCTGGGCTGGCCTGGTTACTGGGCTGAAAAGGAGTTGAGATGGCCAGGCTGAGGGTTCTCTTATGGGCTGGGTGGGTGGGCTGAGTTAGTTTACACCTCACTTGGGTAATGTAGTTCTTGCTTGGTGTGGTTATATCAAATGTGTTCTGGCATTGGTGGATATTGATTTCGGACCGGTAGTAAAATCCATGCAGGTTA
>JAWZYT010003587.1:12500-20000 GCA_034508575.1 Petrolisthes manimaculis | reverse complement strand
CATGAAGGTACAGAGTCCACATGTTACTGACAGAGAGAGAGAGAGAGAAAGAATATTATTATGATCATCAAAGTTAGAGAAAAAAGACAGCTAAAGCAAAAAAGGAAGCAGAGAGAGAGAAAGATAGTGTGTATGTATATATATATATAGTGTGTGTGTGTGTGTGTGTGTGTGTGTGTGTGCAAGTAAATTAAGGGTTTAAAATCTTAGTTTAAGAACTAAGTCAAGACACATGGAGAGTGGTAATGTCTGTCATGTGTCTGGATCAGAGGAAAAATACAAACAAACTCAAACACTTTTATCTCCAAGACGTGAAGAATTAAGAACCCTGTGATCGTGTATGAAAATTGGAGGCTTCTGATTCCCTCTGACCATGCCACGAAACTAGCTCCTTCCATATAGGTGGTGTTTCGTGTCAATATTTGAAGGACTCATTTACCTCCAAAATTCTGACTATGGCTACATCACAGGATCCCTTAAGACAGACAGTTCAAATTAATGTATGTATGTATGTGTATAGAAACAAATAACTTTTGTAAATAATTCATATCCTATTGCTCTATACATCGATCAAGAAGTAAACATAAACAAACGGATATAATTTGTTATGTGTATAGGGAAAAACACGTATGAGAACCAGACTGTCAAAGATCGTGTGTGTGTGAGTGATTGAGTGAGTTAGTATGTGAGCGAGTGATGTAGTAAGTGAAGTAATGTGTGAGTGAGTTAGTGATATAATGAGCGAGATTGAGTGAGTGAAGTAGGAAGTGAGTGAACGAGTGATATATAGTGAGTGACGTAGTGTGTGTGAGTGTGAGTGAGTGAGTGAGTGAGGCAGTATGATGAATCACTCTTATACTCTCTCCACTTCTACACATGAAATCACTTTACGCCGCTGATGCTGTCTCAGAGGGGAAGGTAATTGAGGTGGGAGAGGTGGCTGGGTGTCGTGTGGGCTGAGATGGGAGAAAGGTGGGATGGCATGGGTGGGGAAGAGGTAAACGAAAGGATGGAAAGAGTGGGAGAGGAAAGGGAGGGAGGGGATAGGTGGGGGAGAGGTAAAGGAGGGAATGGAGTGAGATGGGTGCATGGGAGAGAGAGAAAGGAGAGGATGACGTGAGAGAGGCGAAAAAGAAAATAAGTGGAAGAGAAAGCCGGGTTTGTAGGGTGCATGGGAGAGGAAGCTGAACTGTGTGGGAGGGAAACTGAGGAGAGAATGGGAGGAGGGAGGGAGGAGACTGATGGGCTTTGATGGACGGGGTAGGAGAGAATATAGGTGAGAGAGAAAGAATGATGGTCTTTGATGAGACGGAAGAGAAAAGGAGTATAGGAAAAGGGAAGGGGGTTAGGTTAGGTTAGGTTAAGATAAGTCTGAGAGAAAGGTTAGGTTAGGTTAGGTTAGGATAGGTCTGAGAGAAAAACATCATAAAAGAAAAGTGTCTTTGAATGGGCCAAAATAGTGAATACTGATTTAAAAATATACATTATAGTGAATTAATTTTAAAAAAAAAGTGAGGTTAGGTTAGGATAGGTCTGAGAGAGAAACACCATAGAAGAAAAGTGTCTTAGAATGGTCCAAAATAGTGAATCGTGATCTAAAAATATACATTAAAGTAAATTTAAAAATTCTTAAAAAAGTGAGGTTAGGTTAGGATAGGTCTGATAGAAAACATCATAGAAGAAAAGTGTCTTAGAATGGTCCAAAATAGTGAATACTGATCTAAAAATATACATTATAGTAAATGTAAAAATTCTTAAGAAATAGTTACGTTAGGTTAGGTTAGGATAGGATAGGTCTGAGAGAGAAACACCATAGAAAAAAAGTGTCTTAGAATGGTCCAAAATAGTGAATACTGATCTAAAAATTTACATTATAGTGAATTAATTTAAAAAAAAAAAAGTGAGGTTAGGTTAGGATAGGTCTGAGAGAAAAACACCATAGAAGAAAAAGGTCTTAGAATGGTACAAAATAGTGAAAACTGATCTAAAAATATACATTATAGTAAATTTAAAAAATCATAAAAAAGTTTGGTTAGGTTAGGTTAGGTTAGGATAGGTCTGAGAGAAAAACACCATAGAGGAAAAGTGTCTTAGAATTGTTCAAAAAAGTGAATACTGATCTAAAAATATACATTATAGTGAATTAATTTAAAAAAAAAAAAGTGAGATTAGGTTAGCTTAGGTTAGGATAGGTCTGAGAGAGAAACACCATAGAAGAAAAGTGTCTTAAAATGGTCCAAAATAGTGAATACTGATCTAAAAATATACATTATAGTAAATTTAGAAATTCTTAAGAAATAGTTAGGTTAGGTTAGGTTAGGATAGGTCAAAGAGAGAAACACGATAGACGAAAAGTGTCTTAGAATGGTCCAAAATAGTGAATTCTGATCTAAAAATATACATTATAGTAAATTTGAATATTCTTAAAAAAAGTTAGGTTAGGTTACGATAGGTCTGAGAGAGAAACACCATAGAAGAAAAGTGTCTTAGAATGGTCCAAAATAGTGAATCCTGATCTAAAAATATACATTATAGTAAATTTAAATATTCTTAAAAAAAGTTAGGTTAGGTTAGGTTGGGTTAGGATAGGTCTGAGAGAAAAACATCATAGAATAAAAGTGTCTTTGAATGGGCCAAAATAGTGAATACTGATCTAAAAATATACATTATAGTAAATGTAAAAATTCTTAAGAAATAGTTAGGTTAGGTTAGGATAAGTCTGAGAGAGAAACACCATAGAAGAAAAGTGTCTTAGAATGGTCCAAAATAGTGAATACTGATCTAAAAATATACATTATAGTGAATTAAAAAAATCTTTAAAAAGTTAGGTTAGGTTAGGTTATATTAAATATGTGAGCAAACCAATGTGAATTAATTCCCATCCCTCAGTGCTCATTCATCTACTGCTTGTTGTACAGGGAATCCTATGTATTTCAGTTTGATTAACTCCATATACTATTTTGATATCAGATGGATCTAATTCAGCTAGGCTACCCATACATCTGTGGTACTGAGGTAGAGGTATATAACTGGTAAAGATAGAGAGTTATACATCAGGTTTTTATACTCCATTATCCAGTATGATATTGTGTTGAAGGTTCTGTTGTATTAGTCTAATTACAGATGAATGAACACCAGCGGACGTAACTATAATATTACACGGGTTTAAGGTTGGGACGTTGGTAAGTAAAGTAGAAATACATATATGAGTGAATGGTGTATTGGGTTGTGGCAGTAACCTCGTTAGGACTAGGAAATGATACTCTTGAAGTGGTGAGTCTGTGGAGGGACGGATTCCTTTTGTCAGGGAAAATGGAGAATAATAATATGATTTTCGTGGAGTTGCCATACGCCCTGAGGGAAGAAAGTGCCCTACTGTACATTGAAGATAATAATGTTCCTTGGTTATTAATATATTATTTCATAGTAAAGACAAATGTTATATGTTCATTATTTTACCGGTAATAATTCATACGAAACGAAAGAGATATTACATAAACATAGTATTGTCTGATGATTCGTCTTGTCCATTGGCTTATAGTATTGTACTGTATTCTTGTTGATGAAAGATGATAAAAGTGAATATGCCTATACACGGATTAACCCTGGTGATGTTTCTGATGTAGTGGTTCTGATATTTCCGTAATGATTTAATGTTTGTTTTATATTTCCAGACAGCAATATTTTCCATTGTTTCAGCGGGTGCAGTTGGCTGGGGCTGGGAACCAATTTCCCGCGCCAGCTTCCTCCTCTTTTACGGCACAAATATATATTTTCCTTCCAGCCTGCCGATTTGGCCTGTCAGCTTTATATTTTTAGCGTTCAACAAATCACTGTTGTCGTGGGCGGGTGTTTTGAGCGCACCCCCTCTCCCCACCCCACTTGTGGCCCGCTGGTGGTGGTGGGGGGGGGGGCAGCACTCACTCCAGCTACTCATCTCTTGTGGTCGTATTCCTAGTCTGTGTGGTAATGAATAGCAGAAGCCTGGCATAAAACCATTGATTGTCTTGAATGAGGGACCGAATGTAAAACGATGATGTGAATGCAAGTATTTATTTATGGTACAGAAAGGTTCTACTGTAACACTATAAATAATAATCTGAAGCATTATACGACCTTGGTTAAGTAAGATCATAAAGCACAACAAAATAATAATAATATTATCTGGTTGGCTGATAGGTCACTTCTATTCCAAATGTATCCTGCAAAAGCAAACTTGTGAAATATCATGCTGCTGTGGTCATCCTTCCACACGCAGGCAAAACATTGGAACGTGCTTCTAACACAGAATACACAGGGACTTGTTCCACTTCTCTCACCTGGCTCACAAATATATCGGACCACCAAAAGAACATGTTGCCCTATCTATTTCTATGATCACTTATGTAGACTTGCTTTGCTGTTCGTTTAATTTATTTATATGATTTATTTTTTCATTCCATATAAAATTATTTAATAATTTATTTATTTATTCTTTTTTTTTTTTGCGGGGGGGACGAAAGACCTCTAAGCTTTGTAATTTTTGTTTATGTTTGGGATTGTCTTTATTTATCTCGAATCCAACTTTTCTTTCGAGGCTGAGTCCATTTTATGTAACAACATTTTCCTATAAAGCTATTTTGCAGACTATAATTTTAGTAACCAATTGATAATCCAATTTCTGTTACCTTGCAGCAGTGATTCCATTTTCTCTTATACTTCCTATTTATATCTGTTTTAAAATTTTACGAGCTCTGATTTCAATGTTTTTGTTTATCCTTCCTCAAACACTACTAACCAGCCAGTCAGCCTTCAGATTAGGACGATTCCTCAATGTTTTCCACTCGGTGTATTCATATGTCAACTTTTAATGCCGAGATATGAGGCGAACCTGACTGGCACCTGATGACACTATTGCCTCCATGAATCCGGCCCAAACAATTTCCCTTTCCGGATATGGAGTTTTCCGGTAGCGTGGAAGCCGGATAATTGGTACCCGGCGTTGATATGAGGATCAGGAAGGAGGAACAGACTGGGAGAGGGAGGAAGAAGGAGGAATAAAAGCGAGGTGGAGAAAGATGAGGGAGGGTGAAGGTAAAGGAGGAAAGAGAGGAAGGTGGGGTGAAGATAAGGGAACGCGATGGTGGAGGGAGGGTGAGTTTGGTGGGAAGAAAAGGGAGGGTGAGGGTAGAGGAGGGAGGGTGAGGGTAGGGGAAGAAGGAAGGTGATAGTGGCAGAGGAAAGAGAGAAAGGTGGAAGAAATGGGAGGGTGATATTGGAGGAGGGAGATGGGGGATATAAGAGCCGAGTGGGTAGTAGGTTTGGGTAAGAGATGTAAAGCAGAAGGGGAAGTTGAAATTGGAAGAGAGCAAGAGGATAGCGACAGAAAGGATGGGATAATTTGATAGTGAATAAGGGAGGAGAGGGAGAAAATAATTGATAGTGATTAAGTATGGAAATAGCAGGAGAGGGAAAAAAGAAAAAAATACAGAGAGAGAGAGAGAGAGAGAGAGAGAGAGAGAGAGAGAGAGAGAGAGAGAGAGTGAGTGAGAGAGAGTGAGAGAGAGAGAGAGAGAGGCAGTCATACACCACAGAGACAGAGAGAGAGAGAGAGAGAGGATGGAACTAGTGGTCACAGAGGAGAAAGTATTGATGTTGTAGCACTGGTGGTGGTGGTGATGATAGAGACACAATATTGCAGCTTATTTTGTCACGTACTGTACACTTCCACAGCATCATTTCTCAGTTTTTCAGAGAGGTTGTACATGTACTGTACCAGGTATAAGAAACGTCTGCTGTACTATTGTAACGTAATTTGTTTTACCATAGCTGAACAAATTGGTAATGAAGAATGTTGTCTTCCCCTGTTCTTTTGTAATTATTCATGTTTATGTGATTGGAAAAGACGATTATATATTTTTTATAAACAAAAAAGCTCACATTTTTACTGTACATTTCTAAATCACAGCAATTTCCGTATCATCTCAGTAAAAGCTTTAGTCAGTAACACGTTCTATATTATTATTGTAACATCAGCTTGACGCATTGAGTATCCATTTGATATATTTAACAGGACGTGATTGTTTATATGTAGTGTTCAGCAACTGCAGATCACACACTCTCCTTAACGACATAACATATAGCAATTACAAGAGAGAGAGAGAGAGAGAGAGAGAGAGAGAGAGAGAGAGAGAGAGAGAGAGAGAGAGATTACATTAGTCAGGAAGGCCCGAATATGTCAGACCACTTGATATTGTATTCTGCCTCTCAACCAATTAGAGGACCTAATACATACTTAATAAGAACCTAAATAACCTTCCCTTACCCGACCATTGTCTCTCCTACCGAACTATTAAAGTTTTGGAGAATACAATTTTTTTTTCGTGGCAATTGTAAAGTGAACGTATGTCGGAAACCAATGCATAACATTATAAAAGTTTTAAATACTCATTCTCAGGCTGGGTGATAGCCGGTCTGTCACTGTCCAGGAAAGACATTGTTATTTAGGCTGTCTAGAATTTGTTTGTTTGTATAGTTAGAAGGTATTAATTGGGAGAATTATGTTTTGATGACGAGTTTTTAGTTTCTCTTGCTTTATGTGGTGTGCAGATATGGTTAATAAGTGTATTCATGTGTCACTTCAACATAATATTTTCTCCACATACACTCATGTAACTACACACCCAACAATATCCCATCAGCCAGTATAGGTTTGTTTATCGTACATGGGTATCATTCCTCCCTGGTGTAAGTGTAACTGTCACCGTGATCGTGTTAAAAAGAAAAATGCATTACAGTGGATAGAACAAAGACAGGTATTGTTTGATTTGAAATATTGGATAAATAATTATATTTTGAAAGGTTAGATGACACAGAAATGCAAAATTATACTACCAGTATGTAAAATTATTAAGACGCTCACTGTAAGTGTTGATAGAGAAATTGTAAATATATATGTGCTTTGAAATTATGAATTGATTTCATATGATGTGCCGTTGTAATATATTTTTGTACTATACTGAATATGGAACTACATAGATGAAACTATGTTGCAGTACATAATAAGAACCGGATAGGAAATGCTAAATAAGTATTTGACTTGTTTGTTCTCTATTATGCTGAATAGGTATTTATAAACGATCTGAATTCTGCTTAGCTACTTCTTGTGTATCAATTGTTATGATATTGAAGTATAATATCCCAAGAAACGAAGAGACGTGCATGAAATTGTAAGAAAACACAATTAACAAGTATTGAATTCATGAGCTCAATGCATTTTCATTATATCTAGCAAATTTGACCATTTGCACTCCATGTGCATACCTGTATGTAATGTCAATTATAAAGTTTTATATCTATGTTGCAGGTACGTATTGATTACTGGTTGGTGGAAGTTCATCTGACGTGAGTACGAGCTTTACCTCTGTTCCATTTTAGAAGTCAGGTTGTTATTTTCTTCAGAGTATGACCCAGTTCCTACGTCAGTGAAAGATTTTACAGTCGTGAGTATGAATATCTAGG
>JAWZYT010003587.1:0-7500 GCA_034508575.1 Petrolisthes manimaculis | reverse complement strand
CTTCACTTCCTTCTTCCAACTCCACATGTTCATCTACCTTTGTTTTTATCATCCTCTTTTACACCTCTCTCTTCTTTTACACCCTTATCTCAGTCTCTTTTCCTTTATATACCTTTTTTCCCATTTCCACTTGTTCATCTACACCTCTTTGTTTTTCTCTTTTTCCAATAATTCCTCTTCATCACAACCTTTCCCTTCCTCCCTCTCTCCCTCGTCCCACCACTACCACCATCACCACCACTACCACCACCACCATCACCATCACCATACTGTCACCAGATGTTAACAGGTTTCCCATTTTTTTCGCAATTCCCGGATCCACCTGCCCGACGAAGACGAGGCTAACCCACACCCTAAAGCCCTAGTGCACAGAGACGAAAGTTCCAGCTTTATACATCAGCACTCCAACCTTACACACTGCCCTGTACTTGTCCTGATGTGTCGTGGTGCCCGGCGGGAGGTAGTTACTCTGTTGTCTCTTGGTTGACTCACCACTTGGGGGGGTCTGCTGAAATACACGGTCCAAATATGTGAAATGTTTGAGATCAGGGGAGTATATTTGGACACGACGTAACCAAACAAAGGTGTGCGCACACACCTATGCGCATACACGAACTTACTGGCTGAGGCAGGCGGGCGCACACAGGGACACACTAAAACAACAACCCCTAAAATATAGACAGTGAGCCCTATGTCCAGTGATTAGGGTACCGAGTTAATTGTCAGCTGTACTTTCATTACGTCAGATAAAAATTTGATTGGGAAAAGCTATAATAGAGTGTAAAATTTTAGCACCGTACGCCGTGTAGGAACAATACGAAATAGTGTAACATTGTCTGAATTTGATTACAACGTACTCTGATAGGATTACTAGATGACCATTTTCTTTCATTAAATTGGTGACTAACAGAAAATAAATTCCGATCAAACTAAATGTTCTCAGTTAAGAACAAAGGGGGAAGTTATCGACTGCCTTAATGAAATCATCAGTGTGGTACGGGAAGTTCACTATGGAGTTTAATTTCTGTAGATGGAAGATCATGAATAATTTATAAGAAGTTCTGAGTCTTTGAACACACATTGGGCGGGTGTGGGCTGTGGGGTCAGAACTCAAAAGTTGGGAAGTTAAAGAGGAGGAAGAAGTTGGGAAGTGTAAGAGAAGCAAGAAGTTGGGAAGTGAAAGAGATTGGATCAAAGATGGGTTGAGGGAAGGAGGTCTGTGTTGCGAAAGTTGAAATAGGGCACAAGGGAACCAAGTGTTGTATTCAAGACAAAACATTATAGGTGTTGGATGTGGCTGTTAAGAGTATCAGGGAAGGGAGAAGAGTCAACAGAAGACAGTGGCAGGGCATGAGGCAAGGGCTGGACAAATGGAAAGGGTATAGGCATGGAAATTGTTATTGACCCCAGCTGGGATCAGGAGTATCCGGGAAGGGGTATTTACTGGTTGTTCCAAACCATCCCATGAAACAGACTGCCTCAGTGTACGAGTGGGTAATTTGTTTTGTAGCACTGTAGCTCATGTAACATTTGTAGCTCTCCTATTGGTGCACAGCAGATGTATATACCCTTAATTATGTTGCTGTTGTCGCCATTAAAGCATACAGTGCGTTCCCTTCTGGTGTTTGTCTCTCGCTGGTGGTCTGTATTTTCTCTCTACCCAATTATAGTGACGGTGATGGTTTTACTGCTGTCCGTCAACTGTTCCAACTGTTGACTCTGCTGCCTCACTGGTGTTGCTTGTTGCTTGCACAACCTGACCATCTGCCTTCCCTCACAGACATACCCCTAGCCTCCCCTTCCCACCTCTGTCCAGCTGTCTTTTCTCACAGCCTCCCTTTTCAACTCATCTCCCTCTTCTATCCACCTCTCTTTCTTACCCACCTTACCAAGACAAAGGTGGGTAATAGATTAAATGAGGAGGAAGAAGAACAAGTTATCAGTACATAGATTTTTTCAGTAGTAAAAGATGATCTGAGAACGATCTTGTCCACCAGAATTATTTTTACACCATTTTTTCGTGTTTACTTCTGACGATCCTAGACATCCTCTCCCGTTTGCCTCACTCCCTCTTGCTCTCCACCTTCAACTCATCCTTTCCCTTCCAAATTCCCGTATCCTTGTCCGCCATCCTCTTTACCCATCATTTTCTTCATTCATCATCCTTCCCTGCCCACACCACACACTCCTGCTCACCCTTCACCACCACCACCACCAATACCCTGGCCCCACGTATTAAAACTTTCGCCTCTCCATTATTCCCTCTCCAACTCGAAGCTTTTTTACCCAGAGATCGACCGAGATTCCCCTCCACGACAACTTTGTGAGTGAGGCCTCATATTTAACTTCTATAATGGTGTGGTAGGCCTATAGGGGCGAGACCATATTTACCTCTCACCTCCCCTTCTACACATGCAGACTCTACAATCATGCATGTGGCTTGCAAACTACCATACTGTATCTTACCATCCATATAATTATAGTCTAACCACCGCACCTGACATTCACCCTCACTCCCACACACACATGCATACCTCACCCTCCCCGCCTTTTCACCAACCATTCAACCACCCAGCACACCACTTACAGACCATCTTCCCATTCACCAACCCGATTCACAAACCAAAATTCCATCTGTCTTAAACACTCACCATATATCAGAAAGTAAACTACAGAGATAAAGGCATCATTCACGACTTTATAGCAGCATTGGACGATAAGGGTCACGAAGAGGGTCATTTTAAAGGCAAGACGGTAAATATTTCCCTTCAGTACGAACCGCCAGCCGCCATCCAAAGTTTATATCCAGCCAGGCGTTGCTAAAGTTTCGATGTTTTAGTCACAGTACCATAGCCAACCATACACTACCAACAGTCTCACGTTTTACTTTTGAACTCGATTAGTCCTGCATCAAACAAATCAAAATGAGTCTACAGCAGATACTATTTTTGTTTAGGATCATGAGTGTTATAGAGCAGCTGGAGTGTAAACATGAGGGTGGCTCAGAGTTAATTTTCCACCCTCTGATTTACTGCCAGTGTCCAGCCGCACGTACTGACAAGGGTGATGGCGTGCTGCTGGCTGGTTGGTTTGTGTGTGTGGAGAGAGAGAGAGAGAGAGAGAAAAAAAAAGGGGGGCTGTGTACTATGTATACGTTCTTTGTGTATGATATGACAATAAAACCATTGTATGTGTGTGTATGTGTGTGTGTCATGATGGGATTTTGTGTTTTTTATGTCTGGTGTGTGAGAGAAGTGTGTTGTACCTGTATTGGCGTGTGTGTGTGTGTATCCATAGTGTGATGTGTAAGGTCTGTGTTGTTTACCCCCAGCAACTCAGGTCATCTACAAGTGGCACACCAGTCCCGCCGGCGCCAAAATCTGCATAATATCATAATTTGTGTTGGAGTCGCCCAGCAATTTGCATACGTGCCATAATTTAAGTTTGCCTGGGGTTTGTGGACGAGTGAGTGTGAGTAGCCGAACCTTTATGTCCTCCGTCTCCAGCCTGGTGGTGTGCCATCCGTCAGAGCGTTGTATCATAAGTTTTATATACCCGACACACACACACACACACACACACACACACACACACACACACACAATTTTACGTACTTCAAACAGATATATACAGACAGATTTACATGCAATCTCATAGAGTCATGTATGATCTCAGCCTAATGTTATAATCCATGCATAGCTACTAAAAGTTTGTCGCGGATTATAGTTTCCCGAGTTTCATTTGAAAAAGTTCAAATGAAAATAAAAATGTTCCGCAAAAACAGTAACTCCTGAGTGATGTAGAATTATTCTTTGGCCATTTTCAGTGTCAGAAGTTCAGCAATTTTACTGTCCACGTTTGTAGCATTGCATATCCCGTATATTCAATTGCCTCACACACACACACACACACACACACACACACACACACACACACACACACACACACACACACACACACATGCATCAGGACTTCGCTTTTATACAATACCATTACCATCCCTAGTTCTTGCAGGGTTGAGGGTTATAGAGGGAGCTGAGCATCCTTCACTTAAGAGTATCACCAAGAATGAATCAGGTGTGTCACTGTATTGTACTTCCATACCTGTATATCGAACACTTACCCAGATATGCTATTGTCAGGGTTATATGGCAGTGCTTGGCAACTGATTGAGACTGATGTGTGTGTGTGTGTGTGTGTGTGTGTTCCAGGCCTAGTCTCTTGAGGGGAAATTTATTGGTGATGTTGTTGTTGTTGTTGTGGTTTTATTGCACCGCCTCTTCTCTAATTCTGCATAATCTTTGCTCTGATTTACATAACTTTCACACGGTGGTCGCCATTCACCCTTCCCCCCCATGTGTAGTTTGTTACCCTCCGTGGAATGTGTGTAGGCTATTCAGAATACGAGACAACAATATAGTAGACACAGAGGCAACAATAAAGTAGATACAGGGGCAGGAACAACGGACTGTAGCCAGACATGTAGGTGTATATACAAAAATGCAAATTAAATACCAAGTACAGTATATATAGATACGTAATGAAGTTATCCATGTTTACATAGATTTACATGAGGGCGATTGAAAAGGAGACCTACGGTACTGTATGTGTGAATCAGTGAAGGAGAGAGAGAGAGAGAGAGAGAGAGAGAGAGAGAGAGAGAGAGAGAAGAGGAGAGAGAGAAGAGAGAGAGAGAGAGAGAGAGAGAGAGAGAGAGGCTACACAATTGAAGCCATAAATTCAAAAGTGGAATCATAACAGAATGAGAAGTTAAGCTCTGAATAGGTATCAACTCGAACGTTTATAAACTTATTTTTATGGCAGTGTATGAGGGTGAATTTTCTTTACAATAATCCATTCGTTACAATTTGTATAAACAAGCTGCTCAGTGACTTATAATGTTATGAAGTTGGGCCATGTATTGTACATAGGGACTAAATGGATGATGCTTGTTCCTCCAAACGACGTTAAAAAACATTTGCTCAATGTATATACTGTTTCCTGTTATAATTTAAGGATAACGGTGGCCTCTAGCTTTTCAACAAAATAATACCCCACTTGTAACTAGTAGCGAAAAAAGTAGAATACCGGTACTTCAAAAGTGAAATGGCATATACAGTATTTCATTTCAACCAAGGGTTGAAAATCTTCCTGACAGAACTCAGGGCGAAGGTCATTACAACAGATCATCCCTTACTTTTGGAAATCTGTATTGGTATCCACTCGGTAATCTTCCCTTCTCCTTCTCTCTCTCATATTCCCTTATTTGGCCCCTCCCCTTCTCTTTCTCTGACCTATTCATTTCCTTTCTCGGTGTCTACCCTCGGTCCTTCCATTTTCCCATGCCTTACAAGATCATCCCTTATTTCCTACCCTTTCTTCCCATTCTCATTGCTTGGTTTGTATCTGCCTCCCCCCCCCCCTTCCTCACACACACACACACACACACAAACACTGATTCACTCAAAAGTCAATTTTCCAATCTCCCTCAAACTCATCGGCACTCTGATCAATCTCTCCCCCCTCCACTCCCCCTCCCCATCCCCATCCCCGTTTCTTTCACTTCCTTTCTTCCACCTCACTCTCCCTTCTCCATCCTCCTTTTTCTCTCCCTTTCTTCATTCCCCTTTTCACTCCCTTCCCCCCCCCCTTCCCTGAACTACCACCAACCATTACAGAGTTGTGCTAATTAATGGAGGTAGTGTATCAGGGAGGTTGAATAGGGCTTGAGAGACGAGAGGCACTGTTTAGGGCTTGATCTATTACAGGCAAGTGAGGGCCATGTGAGGCACGTAAGTTATACTACACACACACACACACACACACACAAGCCTGCAAGTTATACTGTACACACACACACACACACAGAGGCAGGTAAGTTATACACACACACACAGGCAGGAATGTACACACACACACACACACACACACACCGAGGTCAACCATGTGTAGTACAGTGCAGTATTACCACATCTGATATACTTCTCATACAAGTATACATCCCGTTTGGTGAACAGTTTTCAGTTAAGTGATGTGAAATCAACGTAATATTTTCGCAGCTGTTGTGACCGTTATCCCCATCCGTTTCTCGCTAAATTAATGACTTTTTGCTAAAAATGTCCAACTTTTTGCAACCATGTCGGGGTTTACGCTCCAGAGTTTGATAATTTCAGTCTGTGATTTTCAACTTTACATTTATATATATATTTCTGTGCTTCCAGTGGCGTTTTGTCAGCCATAAAATACGGACGAAAAAGTTTAGTTTATTTCAATTCCGATTACATTGTGTCTCAATATACCTTGATGTGTGTATACTGGATAAACCTAAAGGAATAATGATTATCATATAAATACCTCTAATTTTCTGGTTACATCACAGGGTCTCTTCATAAATGTCTCCCTCCTTCCATCTTTGATTTCCTTTCATCTCGTTAGTACATATTTTACTCTCGTATTTATTTATTCCTTCCTTTTCTCTTGGCAGTATTTATTTTTCTCACCGTTTGTTTACCTCGTCTTTATTATCTGTTCACATTTTTCTTATTTGTTTATCCTGTTTTATGCAATTTCCTTATCATTCATTTCTTTTTTCTTTCTTTGGGTTTCCCTTTTACTTTTCCTTATCTCATCTGTTTTCTATCTTATGGCTTTACTTCTCTCTCTCTCTCTCTCTCTCTCTCTCTCTCTCTCTCTCTCTCTCTCTCTCTCTCTCTCCTCTCTCTCTCTCTCTCTCTCTCTCTCTCTCTCTCTCTCTCTTCTCTCTCTCTCTCTCTCTCTCTCTCTCTTTCGTGTTTTTCCTATCTATTCTATGTTTTACCTTCCTTCTATTTATCTTTCAATTATTATTTTACATTCCTCTAGCTCCTCTATTCATTGCCTCCTTTCCCCTTTCTTCCTCTTTCCCTATCTCTCCCCTCTTCCCTCCCTCCCTTTTCTCTCTCTTTCTTTATTTCCATTCTTTTCCGTTCTTTGTACCCTCTCCTTCCGTTTCCTTCACTCCTCCTCTTTTCTCTCACCTCTCTTTCCCATTTCCCTCTTCTTGCCCTCACTATCACCTCTTCCCTTCTTCTCACCTCGCCTTTCCTTTCTCTTCCCTTTTAGTTTCTCTCTCCTATCTCCTCCCTTCTCTTTCCTCTCACTTTCCTCTCTCTGAGTCAGCCTCTATCGAGTTCTCCGCCCTTAGCTTAGAGAGAGAGAGAGAGAGAGAGGAGAGAGAGAGAGAGAGAGACAGAGAGAGAGAGAGAGCAGTGTAGAAGAGAAGAAGGGGAAATGGATTAAAAAAAGTGAAAAATAGAAAACAAAAAATGCCAAAAGAAAGAGTTACAAATATTGTAATTGTCATCGTATTCAATACAAGGAAAAAAAGAGATTTTATTTACTCCTACCTGTATTACATTATAAATTTTCCCAGATTCCATTATTACTCCCCTCCTCCTTAACACACGAGTAACGCTTTTATAACACCCAATTAAGGACCCTGTAATCATGTATGAGAATTAG